>LR778265.1:56348376-56393376 GCA_902810595.1 Coregonus sp. 'balchen' | reverse complement strand
CGTCAGTATCAGTGAGTCCCTCTGGTCCAGTGTTGAAGGGCAGTTCAGTGACTCTGACCTGCAGCAGCGATGCCAACCCACCAGTGATCAGCTACTGCTGGTATTCAGTGAGAGGGGGTAAGGTGGACTTTGTTGCCTCTGGACAAAAACTCATCCTGGCCGTAATTCATGTTATTGACGGAGGAGAATACTACTGTGAAGCCCGTAATCCGCATGGAGAGGACCAGTCAGCATCTACAAACGCATCTATGGAGTGTAAGTAAGGTTGCAAAATTCCGTAACTTTCCCAAAATTACCAGCTCTTTTTTCAATCCTGTTGGGAGATTTTGGGAAAGTTATCAGAATTGTGTAACCCTAGGTGTAACCATAAGTGTAGGTGATTGTTTTTCTACTCAATCAAACATTTGAAACCTTGTTCATAAAAACAAGTATTGATAGCAATCAGAGTGCTAGAATAAAACAGTATGATTTATCAAAGTTTCAAAAGATATAATAAAATAAAGGTAAAGGTCAGAATTTAATACAATGAGAAAATATGAATTCCTCTCCTCCTTCTCCTGTCTCTTGTTTCTAGTTGCTCCTCAGATCTCATCCTCCTCTCGCTGCCTCCGCTCCAGTTCTCAGATCAGCTGCACCTGTGACAGCCACGCTAACCCCGCCCCCTCGGTGCAGTGGCGTCTGTCTGGCCGACATGTCAATCATTCCACAGCCACGCCCATCAGGGAGGAGCCTCTGGGCAGAATTGGCCTCAGGAGCACTCTGACCATCCATCAATCACAAGCAGACACACCCGCTGCACTCTGCCTCAGCTCCAACTCTCAGGGCTCTGCCAGTCTGCAGCTTTGTGTCGCCTCCACAGGTAAGACACACCTCCACAGGTAAGACACACCTCAATAGGCAAGACACACCTCCACAGGTAAGACACACCTCCATAGGTAAGACACACCTCCTCAGGTAAGACACACCTCCATAGGTAAGACACACCTCCACAGGTAAGACACAGGTAAGACACACCTCCACAGGTAAGACACAGGTAAGACACACCTCCACAGGTAAGACACAGGTAAGACACACCTCCACAGGTAAGACACACCTCCACATGTAAGACACACCTCCACAGGTAAGACACACCTTCACAGGTATGTGGTCCTCTGTAGCTCAGCTGGTAGAGCACGGCGCTTGTAACGCCAAGGTAGTGGGTTCGATCCCCGGGACCACCCATACAAAAAAAAAATTTATGCTCGCATGACTGTAAGTCGCTTTGGATAAAAGCGTCTGCTAAATGGCATATTATTATTATTATTATTATTATTAAGACACACCTGGGTAGGTAAAGGGTCAGGTGAGAGAGATAAAGAAGGATAACTCCAACTGTCAGGGCTCTGCCAGGCTGCACACGTAAGAGGAGACTAGGGCAGGTAAGACACAACTGGACAGGTGTGAGGCGACAGTTGAGAAAGACAGATGGAGCTGAAGAGGAACAGCAACCCCTGAGGAAGGATAGCTTAGAGAGTTCAACATTAACAGGGAAGACACACCTGGACAGGTAACAAGGGAGAGAGATTGGGACAGGTGAAAGAGCTGAAGAAGAACAGACAGAAACTGGTCTCCCAATCTCTTTCATATGTCATCATTCTGACCACAGGTTACCAGGTGCTGTCTCTGTTGATTGGGGCTGGGGCAGGAGCTGCTGGGATGCTGTTGCTGGGTGTCGTAATATTTGTTATTGCCAGGTCAGTCACACATCCCTCATACCATGCTGCTAACTGTATTAACTCTGTACATAACATTATCCTGTTGAGTATCTATATTATTTGGCAGACATCAGCCCAACATGAGTCAACATTTCAGATTTATTGAAGTCCGTTTTTGTGGTTTTGTGGTTAGCCACACAGGAGACTGATGTATGGTTGTAAAGACAGGAGACTGATGTTTGGTTGTAAACACAGGAGACTGATGTTTGGTTGTAAAGACAGGAGACTGATGTTTGGTTGTAAACACAGGAGACTGATGTATGGTTGTAAAGACAGGAGACTGTTGTTTGGTTGTAAAACAGGAGCTGATGTAGGGGTTGTAAACACAGGGGGGGATTTTATGGTTTGAAAAACACGGGAAACCCGGGATGTATGGGTTGTAAAACGGGAGACGGAGGGTAGGGTTTGAAAACACGGGGAAGACTGAGGGTAGGGGTTTTAAAACACGGGAAATTGATTTTTGGTTGTAAAACGGAGCTGATTTATGGTTGTAAACCAGGAGACTAAATTTATGGTTGAAAAAAAAGGAACGGGATTTTGGTTTTAAAACACGGAGATGATTTTTGGGTTTTGAAAAACACAGGAGACTGATGTTTGGTTGTAAAACCCAGGAGACGGGATTAGGGGTTGTAAACAAAAGGAGACTGATTTTGGTTTTTAAACAGGAGACTGATGTATGGTTTTTAAAAAAAAAAAAACGGGGTTATGGGTTAAAAAACACAGGAATTTGATGTATGGTTGAAACACAAACCCTGAGGGTAGGGGTTGTAAAACAAAAGGAGGAGGGTTTGGTTTGAAAACACAGGGGGGACTGATGTAGGGGGGGTTTAAACACGGGGGAAAAATGGTTGAAAACACGGGGAGATGGTTGTAAAACCAACAGGGGGGAATGTTTTTTATTTGAAAACCACGGGAGACTAAAAATTTTTGGGGGTTGTAAACAAGGGGGGACTAAATGTTTGGTTTTTAAACACAGGAAAAATGATGAAAATGGTTGAAAACCCGGGGGAAAGACTGATGTAGGGGGGAAAAACCCCAAGGGACGGGGTTTTTGGTTTTTGAAAACCCGGGGGAAATGGGGTAGGGTTTAAACCCCGGAAGCGAGGGGAAATGGTTGTAAACACAGGAGAATGAGGGTATGGTTGTAAACAAAGGGAGATTTATTTTTGGTTTAAACAAGGGGGACTGATGTAGGGTTGTAAAAAAACGGGGGAAAAATGGGGGTTTTAACCAAGGGGGACTGATGTTTGGGGTTGTAAACACAGGAACTAAAATGAGGGGGGGTTGTAAACACGGAAAAATTTATTTTTGGTTTGGGGTAAACAAAAAGGGAAACCTTTGATGAGGGTTTGAAAAACACAGGAGACGGGAGTAAGGGGGTTTGAAAACACGGAAAACTAAAAATGAAAATGGTTGAAACCCCAAGGAACTAAATGTTTTGGTTGAAACAAAAAGGAGACTTGTAGGGTTTTTTGTAAACCCCAGGGGGAACTGATTTTTGGGTTTTTAAAAAAAAGGGGAGACTGATTGTAGGGTTGAAAAACACGGGAGACTGATTTTATGGTTGTAAACAAGGGGGGATTTAGGGGTTGGGGGTTGGGGTTAAAAAACGGGGAAAAACTGTGTAGGGGGTTTGGGGGTTAAAAAAAGGGAGACGGGAATTTTTGGGGTTTTGGTAAACACGGGGAAACTAAAATTTTGGGGTTGAAAAACCCCGGGAGATGTGTAGGTTTGGGGAAAAAAAGGGGAGACTGATTTTAGGGTTTTTAAACACAGGAAAAAGGGTTTGTAAACACGGGAGGGTAAATGTTTTTTTGAAAAACACAGGAGACTGATTATGGTTGTAAAACAGGGGGACTGATTTTTGGGGTTGTAAACACAGGAGACTGTGTATGGTTGTAAACAGGAGATTTTATTTTTTGTTGTAAACACGGGAAAATTGAGGTATGGTTGAAAAAACCAGGGGGACGGATTTTGGGGTTGTAAACACAGGAGACTGATTTTATGGTTGTAAACACGGGAGACTGATGTAGGGTTTTGGGGAAACACAGGAATGGTATTTGAAAAACACAGGAGACTGTTTTTTGGGTTGTAAAAAACGGGGAACTGATGTAGGGTTTTGTAAAAAAGGAGAGGGTTTGTAAACACAGGAAAATGATTTTTGGTTGTAAAAAAAAGGGGAAAAATGATATGGTTGAAAAACAAAAGGAAAAACTAAATTTTTGGGGGTTTTAAACACAGGAACTGATGTAGGTTTGAAAACCCGGAGACTGATGTATGGTTGAAAACCACGGGAGACTATTTTAAGGGTTGAAAAAACACAGGGGGGACTGATGTTGGTTGTAAACACGGGAGACTGTTTTGGGGTTTGGAAAACCCCGGGAAACTAAATTTTGGTTGAAAACCCACAGGAGACTGATGTAGGGTTGTAAACACGGGAAACCTGATGTAGGGTTTTTGAAAAAAACCAGGAGACTTGTAGGGTTGGAAAACACGGGAGACTGATGTATGGTTGAAAAACACAGGAGACTGATGTTGGTTGAAAAACCAGGAGATGGTTGAAAACACGGGGGACTGATTATGGTTGTAAACACGGGAGTTTGGTTGTAAACACAGGAACGATTTTGGGTTGAAAACACAGGAACTGATGTAGGGTTTTAAAAACCCGGGAAAATGGGGTTTGGGTTTGAAAACACAGGAGACGATTTTTTGGTTTGTAAACAGGAGACTGATTTTTGGGGTTTTAAACACAGGAAAATTTATTAGGTTTGGTAAACACAGGAGGGATTTTTTGGTTTAAAAAAGGAACTGAGTAGGGTTTGGGGGAAAACAAAAAGGAGAGGGGTTGTAAACAAGGAAAATGGTTGAAAAACCCCGGGAACTGATTTTGGGTTTTAAACACGGAGACTGATTTTTGGGTTTGTAAACACAAAAGACTGAGGGTAGGGTTTGTAAACCCAGGGGGAACTGAGGTAGGTTGTAAACACGGAGACTATGAAAGGGGTTGTAAACAAAGGGACTGATGTATGGTTGAAAACCCAGGAGACTATTTTGGGTTGAAAACACAGGAGACTGATTTTGGGTTTAAAAACACGGGAGCCTGATGTATGGTTTTTGAAAACCCACAGGAACTGAGTAGGGTTTTTAAACACAGGAGATGGTTGAAAACACGGGAAACTGTGTATGGTTGTAAACACAGGAAAAGGGGTTGAAAAAACACGGGAAAAAAAAATGATTTTTGGTTGAAAAACACAGGAGACTGATGTAGGTTTGAAAACCCCGGAGACTGATTTTTGGTTGTAAACACAGGGGGACTGATTTTGGGTTGTAAACACAGGAGCCCTAAATGGGGGGTTTGGAAAACCCACGGAACTGATGTTTGGTTGTAAACACAGGAGACTGATGTTGGTTGTAAAACAGGAGAGGTTGTAAACACGGGAATTTTTTTAAAACAAAGGAGATGATGTTTGGTTGTAAACCCCGGAGCCCTTGATTTTTGGTTGTAAAACGGGGAACTGATTTTTGGTTGTAAACACAGGAGATGTTTTTTTTTGGTTGAAACACAGGAGACTGAGTAGGGTTTGAAAACACGGAGACTGATGTTTGGTTTTTTAAACCCCGGGGAAATGATGTAGGTTTTGTAAACCCCGGAGCCTGATGTAGGGTTTTTAAAAACCCACAGGAGATGATGTAGGGTTGAAAAACAGGAGACTGATGTAGGGTTTGGTAAACACGGAGACTGATTTTGGGGGTTGTAAAACACGGGGAGACTGATTAGGGTTGAAACCACAGGAAAACTGAGGTTGGTTGTAAACCCAGGAGACGATTTAGGGTTTGAAAAACCACAGGGGGACTGATTTTTGGGTTTGGAACCCCAAGGAGACTGATTTAGGGTTTTGTAAACACAGGGGGTGGTTTTGTAAACACAGGGGGGTGATGTATGGTTGTTAACACAGGGAGGGTTTTAAAAAAACGGAGACTGATTTTGGTTTGTAAAAAACAGGAGACGATTAGGGGTTGTAAACACAGGAGACGTGTTTGGTTGTAAACAAAAAAGGAGACTGATTTTTGGTTGTAAACCAGGAGACTGATGTTGGTTGTAAACCCCGGAGACGATTTTTTGGTTGTAAAACCACGGGAAGCTGATGGGTTGTAAACACAGGAAATGATTTTTGGGGTTGAAAAACCACAGGGACTGATTTTTGGGGTTGTAAACACAGGAACATTTTTGGGTTGTAAACACGGAAAAGATTTTTGGTTAAAAACCCCCGGGAACTGTTTTGGTTGTAAAAAACAGGAGTTTTTTTTGAAAAACACAGGAATGGGTAAAAAACGGGAAATGCTTTTTGGTTTAAAAAAACACGGAGACTTTTTTTTTGGGGTTGTAAAAAGGAGACTGATGTATGGTTGAAAAACCAGGGACTGTTTGGTTGTAAAAAAAGGGAGACTGATTTAGGGTTTTAAAAAACACAGGGACTGATTTTGGTTTGAAAAACACGGGAACTTTTTAGGGTTTTGTAAAAAAGGAGACTGATGTAGGGTTTGTAAAAACAGGGGGAATGAGTTGGTTGAAAAAACCAGGGGGGGGGGGGGGGAAAACCTGGGTAGGGTTTGTAAACACAGGAGATGGTTTTTAAAACAGGAAAATGATGTATGGTTGTAAACACAGGAGATGGTTGTAAACACAGAGACTGATTTTTTGGTTGTAAACACGGGAGACGATGTAGGGTTTTGAAAACCCCACGGGGAGACTGATGTTTGGTTTGTAAACAAGGGACTATTTTTGGTTGAAAACCAAGGAGACTGATGTAGGGTTTGGGAAACACGGGAGACGGGATGTTTGGTTGTAAACCCAAAAAAAAGGAGACTGATGTATGGTTGAAAACCCACAGGGATGGTTGTAAACACAGGAAAAAGGGTTGTAAACACAGGGGGAATGATTTTGGTTTTAAACACAGGAGACTATGTTTGGTTGAAAAACACAGGAGACTGAGTTTGGTTAAAAAACCGGAGCTGATTTTTGGTTGTAAACACGGAATGATGTTTTGGTTGTAAACACAGGAACGATTTTTGGGTTTGTAAAAAAAGGGAGACGGATGTAGGGTTTGTAAACCAGGGACTGATGTAGGGGTTTTTAAAACCAGGGACTGGTATGGTTTAAACCAGGGACTAAAGGAAAGGGTTTTTAAAACACAGGGGGATGATGTAGGGTTTGTAAACCCAAAAACTGTTTAGGGTTGTAAAAACGGAGATAAATGTTAGGGTTTGGTAAACACGGGGAAGCTGTGTAGGGTTTAAACACAGGGAGGGTGTAGGTTGAAAAACACAGGAGAGGGTTTTTAAAAAACAGGGGCTGAGGGATGGTTGTAAACACAGGAGTTTGGTTTTATAAAACAGGAGACTGATTTTTGGGTTGTAAAAAAAGGGACTGATTAGGTTGAAACCCCGGGGGAATGTTTGGTTGTAAACCAGGAGACTGATGTTTGGTTGAAAAAAAAAAAGGAACTGAGTTTTGGTTTTTAAACACAGGGGGACTGATTTTTGGGGTTTTAAACAACAGGAGACTGATGTAGGGTTGAAAACCCCACAGGAAGGGTTTGAAAACACGGAGATGGGGGTAAAAACGGAACTGATTTTTTTGGGTTTAAACAAAAGGAGACGGGGTTTTTGGTTGTAAAAAAACGGGGAGACTGTTTTTTTGGGGTTTTAAAACAAGGGACTGATTTTTGGGGTTTAAAAAACACAGGAGACTGATGTAGGGTTGAAAACCCACAGGGACTGATGTAGGGTTTGAAAACCCCAGGAGAACTGATGTTTGGTTGAAAACACGGGGGACTGATTAAGGTTGAAACCCCCCAAAAGGGGGAGATTTTTGGTTTGTAAACAAAGGAGCCCTGATGTTTTTTGTAAACACGGGACACTGATGTATGGTTGTAAACACAGGAGACTGAGTTTTTTTTTAAAAAACACGGGGAACTGATGTAGGTTTTGAAAAACCACAGGAGACTGTTTTTTGGTTTTAAACACGGAACTGATTAGGGTTTGGAAACACAGGAGAGGGTTGTAAACACGGGACTGATGTTTGGTTGAAAAACGGGGAGATGGTTGTAACCAGGAACTGTGTTTGGTTGTAAAAAAAAGGAGACTGATTTTTGGGTTTGAAAACACAGGAGATGATTTTTGGGTTTTTTAAACACGGGGAGACTGATGTATGGTTGAAAAAACAGGAGACTGTTTGTATGGTTGAAAAACACGGGAGACTGATGTATGGTTGTAAACAAGGAGACTGTTTAGGGTTGTAAACCAGGGGGACTGATGTAGGGGTTGTAAACACGGGAAACGGATGTATAGTTGTAAACCAGGAAAATTTGATGTATTTTTTGAAAAAACACGGAGACTGATGAAATGGTTGTAAACCCCGGAGACTGGGGATTTTTGGAAAAACACGGGAAATGATGTAGGGGGAAAAACACAGGAGACTGATTTTGGGTTTTTTAAAACCCACGGAGTTTTTGTAACCCCCGGAGATTTGAGGTTTGGTTGTAAACAAGGAGAGGGTTTTGTAAACACAGGAGATGATTTTGGTTTAAACACAGGGGGAGGGGATTTTTTTTTAATGGTTGAAAAACACGGGGGGAACGGATTTTGGGGTTGTAAAAAAAGGAGACTGATGTAGGGGTTTTTAAACCCAGGAGACTGATTTTTTTTGGTTGTAAACACAGGACCTGAGGGATGGTTGAAAAACACGGGAAGAACCTGATTGGTTTTGTAAAAAAAGGAGACTGATGTTTGGTTTTAAACACAGGAACTGAGGGGGGTTTTTAAACACAGGAGACTGATGGGGGGTTTTGGAACACAGGAAGATGTTTGGTTGAAAACCACGGGAACTGAGTTTGGTTGAAAACCACAAGAAAGACTGATGTATGGTTGAAAAACACAGGAACGGTTTAAATGGTTGTAAAAAAAACAGGACCCTGTTTTGGTTTGGAAAACAGGGGGAGACTTTTTTTTGGTTGAAACACAGGGATGATTTTTGGGTTTTGTAAAACAGGAGACTGATGTAGGGGTTTAAACACAGGAGATGGTTGTAAAAACGGGAAGGGTTTGGGAAACACAGGAGACTGTTTTTTTGGTGGAAAAAAGGAAACTGTTTTTTGGGTTGTAAACACGGGGGAGACTGATTTTGGGTTTTGAAAACCACAGGAGACTGATGTATGGTTGAAAAACCCCGGGGGGAACTGTTTTTTGGGTTGGGGAAAAACCCCCAGGGCCCGGTGTATGGTTGTAAACACGGGAGAGATGTATGGTTGAAAAACACGAGATGGTTGTAAACACGGAGATGGGGAAAAACCCCAGGAACTGATTTTTTGGTTTGAAAAAAACAGGGGGACTGATTTTTGGGTTTTAAAACACAGGAAAATGATTTTTGGGTTTGGAAAACACGGGAGACTGATTTGGTGTAAACCGGGAGACTGGATTTTGGGGTTTGGGAAACCGGGGAACGATGTATGGTTTTTTAAACACAGGAGACGGATTTTTGGTTTTGAAAACAAAAGGAACGTGTAGGGTTGTAAAACCGGAGACTTTTTTGGGTTGAAAAAACACGGGAGACGGATGTATGGTTGAAACACAGGGACTGAGGTAGGGTTGTAAAAACAGGGGGGACTGTTTTTTGGGTTTTGTAAACACAGGGGGGACGGAGAGGGTTGTAAACCAGGAGAGGGTTTGAAAACCCCCAGGGATGATTTTTTGGTTTTGGAAACCAGGAGATGGTTGTAAACCCCGGAGACTGATTTTTGGGGGTTGAAAAACACAGGAGACTAAATGTTTGGTTGTAAACACAGGAGACTGTGTTTGGTTGAAAAAACACGGGGAACGGTGAAAGGGGGAAAACACAGGGACTGATGTTTTGGTTGTATACACAGGAGTGAGGTATGGTTGTAAACACGGAGATGATTTATGTTGTAAAAAAACAGGGACGGATGTAGGGTTTTGTAAACAAGGGACTGTTTTGGGGTTGTAAAAACCAGGAACTAAAGGTAGGGTTTTGTAAACACGGGATTGATTTTTGGGGGGTTGAAAAAACACAGGAGAGATGTATTTTTGAAAACACAGGAGTTGTTTTTGGTTTGAAAACACAGGAGACTGATGTAGGGTTTTGTAAACACGGGAAAAGGGGTTTGGGAAAACACGGGAGACTGATTTTTTGGGTTGAAAACCCAAAGGAGGGGGTTGTAAAAAACAGAGACGTTTTTGGGGTTGTAAACACCGGGACTAAATTTTTGGGGGTTTAAAAACAGGGACTGATTTTTTGGTTGTAACAAAAAGGAACTGATGAAAGGGTTGTAAAAAAAGGAAAGGGGTTGTAAACACGGGAAAATGATGTATGGTTGTAAACACGGGGGATTTGATGTATGGTTGAAAACACGGGAACTTTTTTATGGTTGTAAAAAACAAGCCCTGATGTTTGGGTTTGGAAACACGGGAAAATGATGTTTGGTTGTAAACACGGGAAAGTGATTTTTTGGTTGAAAACCCACAGGAGATATTTTGGTTTTTAAAACACAGGAGACTGATTTTTTGGTTGAAAAACACAGGGACTGAGTATGGTTTTTAAACACAGGAGATGAGTAGGGTTTTGGAAAACACAAGACTGATGTATGGTTGTAAACACAGGAAACTGATGTATGGTTAAAAACCAGGAGACTATGTATTTTTGGGGAAACACAGGAGAGATGTTGTTTGTAAACACAGGAGACTGTTTTAAAGGGTTTGTAAACACAGGGGGATGGTTGAAAACCCCACAGGGGGGACTGATGTATGGTTGTAAAAAACCCAGGGGGGACTGATGATGGTTGAAAACCCACAGGAGACTGATTTTGGGTTTTAAAAACAAGGAGACTGAGGGTATGGTTGTAAACAGGAGCGGATGTAGGGTTTTGTAAACACAGGAGACTGTTTTTTTGGGTTGTAAAAAAACAGGAAAACTGATGTTTTGGTTGTAAAACAGGAGCCTGATTTTGGTTGTAAAAACGGAGACTGATGTAGGGTTTGTAAACACAGGAGACTGAGGTTTTTTGTAAACACAGGAGAGGGTTTTGGTAAAACACGGAGATTTGATTTGGTTGAAAACCCACAGGAGATGATGTTTGGGGGGTTAAAACAGGAGACTGATTTTGGTTGTAACAAGGAGACTGTTGTAGGGTTGTAAACACAGGGGTTTTTAAACACGGGAGCCTGAGGGTTGGGTTTGTAAACACAGGAACTGATGTTTTGGTTGAAACCCAGGGACTGAGTTTGGTTGAAAAACACAGGAGACTGGGAGGTTTAAACACAGGAGAGGGTTTGGAAAAAACACAGGAGACTGATTTTTGGTTTTAAAAAAGGGGAATGGTTGAAAAACACAGGAAACTGATTTTTGGGGTTGAAAAACCACGGGGAGAAAATTTTTGGGTTTTGGAAACACGGGAGACGATTTTTGGTTGTAAAAAAGGGGAACTGATTTTTGGTTTGAAAACACAGGAGACTAAATGTTTGGTTGTAAACACGGGAGACTGAGGTTTTGGTTGAAAACACGGGGAGAGGGTTGTAACACGGGAAAATTTTTTAATGGTTTTTTAAACCAGGGAGGTTTTATAAACAAAAGGGGGATTTGATGTTTGGTTGAAAAAACAGGGACTGAGTTGGTTGAAAACGGGGAAAACGATTTTTTGGTTGAAAAACACGGGAGATGAGTTTGGTTGAAAAAAAAGGAGACTGATTAGGGTTTTAACCCAAAGGAATTTGATTTTTTTTTTGGGAAAAACACAGGAGCCTGATGTAGGGTTTAAAAAAACGGAGAGGGTTGAAAACCCACAGGAGTGGTTTTAAACCCGGGAGACTGATTTTTGGGTTGAAAACCACAGGGGGACTTTTTTTTGGGGTTGTAAACACAGGAGACTGATTTTTTTTGGGGGAAAACACAGGAGACTGTTTTGGGGGGTTTGTAAACACAGGAAAATTATTTTAGGTTGAAACCAGGAGTGATGTATGGTTTTTAAACCCAAAAGGGAGATAAATTTTGGGGGTTGAAAAACAAAAAGACTGATGAAATTTTTAAAACCAGGGGGAATGATTTTTGGTTGTAAACACGGGGGACGATGTAGGGTTTAAAAACAAGGACACTGATTTTGGGTTTGAAAACCCACAGGAGCTGATTTTTGGGTTTTTTAAACACGGGAAAGACTATGTATGGTTGTAAACACAGGAGACGGTTTTTTTGGTTTTTAACACGGAGACTGAGGTATGGTTGAAAAACACAGGAGATGGTTGTAAAAAAGGAGATTTGATTTTGGTTGTAAACACAGGAGAGGGTTTTGAAAAACCACAGGAGATTGATTTTTTGGGTTGTAAACACAGGGACGATTTTTGGGTTGTAAACAAGGGGGACTGATGTTTGGTTGAAAACACAGGGGGCCCGGGATGTATGGTTGTAAACCCCGGAGCCCTGTTTGTATGGTTGTAAAAAACAAGGACTGATGTATGGTTGAAAAACAGGGACTAAATGTATGGTTTTTAAACCGGAGACTGATGTATGGTTTTTAAACACAGGAGACTGATGTATAGTTGAAAAACACAGGGGGACGATTTTGGTTGTAAAAAACGGGAAATTATGTAGGGGTTGAAAAAACCAGGAGACTAGGGATGGTTGAAACACGGGAGCCCTGATGTAGGGTTTGTAAACCAGGAAAACTGATTATGGTTTTTAAAAAAACAGGAGGGGTTGAAAACACGGGAGACTGATTTTTGGTTGTAAAAAAAGGAGAGGGTTTTTGAAAACCCACAGGAGATGATTTTTTTTTTTGAAACAGGAGACGATGAAATGGTTGAAAAACACAGGAGCCCTGATTTTTGGGGTTGTAAACACGGGGAAACTGTTTGAGGTTTAAAACCCCACAGGGATGATTTTTGTAAACACGGGGACCCCCTGTGTTTTTTTTTGAAAACCACAGGAGACTGATGTAGGGGGGTTTGTAAACACAGGGGGACTGATTTTTTGGTTGAAAACCCAGAGACTTTTGTTTTGGTTTGTAAACACGGAACTGAATGATTTTGGGAAACACAGGAAAACTAAATTTTTGGTTGTAAAACGGGAAAGCCCTTATGTTTGGTTGTAAAAAAAAGGAGACTGTGTATGGTTGAAAAACACGGGAGACTGAGGTAGGGTTTGTAAAAAAAGGGGGACTGATTTTTGGTTGTAAACACAGGAGACGTTTTTTGGTTTTAAAAAAAACAGGAAAACTGTTTTTTTGGTTTAAAAAACAGGAACTGATGTAGGGTTGTAAACAAGGGAGGTTGAAACACAGAGATTTTGAAAACCAGGAGCCCTGTTTTTTGGTTTGGGGAAAACCAGGAGACTGTTTTTTGGTTGTAAACACAGGAGACTGATGTTTTGGTTGTAAACACAGGAGACTGAGGTTGGGGTAAACACAGGAGACTGATTTTTGGTTTGAAAACCCAGGAGACTGATTATGGTTTTAAACAAAGGAGACTGATGTATGGTTGTAAACACGGAGAGGGTTTTTAAAACCAGGGAGGGGTTTTTAAACCAGGGGGGACTGATGTTTTTTTGTAAACACAGGAGACTGTTTTTTGGGTTTAAACACAGGAAATGATTTTTGGTTTGGTAAACCCAGGAGACGGGAGTAGGGTTTGGAAACACAGGAACTGTTGTATGGTTGTAAAAAAACAGGAACTGATGTTGGTTGTAAACACAGGAGCTGATTTTTGGTTGTAAACACGGGGGAAACTGATTAGGGGTTTAAACACAGGGACTGATGTAGGGTTGTAAACACGGGAAAACTGTTTAAAGGGTTTGTAAACAGGGGGACTGATGTATGGTTTAAACACGGGAGACTGATGTTTTTTTGTAAAAAAAGGAGACTGATTTTAGGGGTTTGGGAAAAAAACAGGAGAGGGGGTTGAAAAAACCCCGGAGACTGATGTTTGGTTGAAAAAACGGGAGAGGGTTGTAAACACGGGAGACTGATTTTTGGGGGTTGAAAAACCACAGGAACGATTTTTGGGGTTGTAAACACAGGAAAATGATTTTTGGGTTTAAACAAAAGGAACTGTTTTGGGTTTGTAAAAAAACAGGAAACTGGTATGGTTGAAACCCACAGGAGACTGAGAGGGTTGAAAAAACCAGGAACTGTGAGGTTGAAAACACAGGAGACTGATTATGGTTGTAAAAAAAGGAGACTAAAGGTATGGTTGTAAAAAAGGGAAAACTGATGTAGGTTTTTGAAAACCCACAGGAACTGATGTTTGGTTGAAACCCAAAAGGAGACTGATGTTTTGGTTGTAAACACAGGAATTTGTGGGGGGTTTGAAAACACAGAAAACGATGTAGGGTTTGAAAAAACAGGAGTGGTTGAAAACAAGGAGACTGATGTTTGGTTTTAAACACGGAGATGGTTGTAAACCCAGGAGACTGATTTTTTGGTTGTAAACACAGGAGATTTATTTTTGGTTGAAAAACCCCGGAGATGATTTTGGGGGTTGAAACCAGGGGGACGTGTATGGTTGAAAAACACAGGGGGGGGTTTGTAAACACGGGAACTGATTTATTTTTGTAAACACGGGAAAGACTGGATGGTTTAAACACAGGGATGATGTATGGTTGTAAACACAGGAGATGATTTTGGGTTTAAAAACACAGGAACTGATGTTTGGTTGAAAACCAACAGGAGACATTTTTGGGTTTTAAAAACACAGGGGGACTAAATTTTTGGGTTTGGAAAAACACAGGGATGATTTTGGTTGTAAACAAGGAACTGAGTATGGTTGAAAACAAGGAACTGAGGGAGGGTTTTTTAAACACAGGAGACTGATGTAGGGGTTGAAAAACACAGGAAACTGATTTATGGTTAAAACAAGGGGGGACTGATGTATGGTTGTAAAACAGGGGACTAAATTTTGGTTGTAAAAACGGGAACGATGTATGGTTGAAAACACGGGAAAAGGGTTTGTAAACACGGAGACTGATGTAGGGTTGTAAACACAGGAGACTGATTTTATGGTTGTAAACACAGGAACTGATGTAGGGTTTTTAAAAACACGGGAAACTGATGAAAATTGGTTGTAAACACAGGGGGACTGATGTATGGTTGTAAACAAAGGGGGACTTTTTTGGGTTTGTAAACACAGGAGACTGATGTAGGGTTTGAAAAAAACACAGGAGCCTAAATGTTTGGTTGTAAACACGGAGACGTGTATGGTTGTAAACAAAAGGAATGATTTTGGGGTTTTTAAACACGGAGATGGTTGAAAACACGGGAGACTTTTTTTGGGGTTGTAAACAAAGGAAGTTTTTTGGGGTTTGGGAAACACAGGAGACTGATTTTTGGGTTAAAAAACCCCCGGAGACTGATGTATGGTTTTAAACAAGGAGTGGTTGTAAACACGGAGACGGATTTTGGGTTTGTAAAACACAGGAAAACTGATGTTGGTTGTAAACACAGGAGACTAAATTTTTTGGTTTGAAAACCCAACAGGAGCTGAGGATGGTTTTTAAACACAGGAGGACTGAGTATGGTTGTAAACACAGGAGGGAGATGGTTGTAAACAAGGAGACGGATTTGGTGGTTGTAAACACAGGGATGGAGAATGATGTATATGGTGTAAAACACAGAGACTGATGTTTGGTTGTAAACACAGGAGACTGATGTATGGTTGTAAACACAGGAGATGGTTGTAAACACAGGAGACTGATGTTTGGTTGTAAACACAGGAGATGGTTGTAAACACAGGAGACTGATGTTTGGTTGTAAACACAGGAGACTATGTTGGGTGTGTAAAACACAGAATGGATGTTTGGTTGTAAACAACAGGAGACTGATGTTTGGTTTGTAAAACAAGGAGACTGATGTTTGGTGGTTTAAAACACAGGAGACTGATGTATGGTTGTTGTAAACAAGGAGATGGTTGTAAACACAGGAGATGCTGTATGGTTGTAAACACAGGAGACTGATGTATGGTTGTAAACACAGGAGACTGATGTATGGTTGTAAACACAGGAGACTGATGTATGGTTGTAAACACAGGAGACTGATGTATGGTTGTAAACACAGGAGACTGATGTTGGTGTAAACACAGGAGATGGTTGTAAACACAGGAGCTGATGTATGGTTGTAAACACAGGAGACTGATGTATGGTTGTAAACACAGGAGACTGATGTATGGTTGTAAACACAGGAGACTGATGTATGGTTGTAAACACAGGAGACTGATGTATGGTTGTAAACACAGGAGACTGCATGCCAAGACAACCTGGGATCTGAAACCGGAGGACATAACAGAGCTCATCCTAACTGACTGGGTAGGTGTCAGTGCACGCGCACACACACACACACAAACACACACAAACACACTTCCTGTATCCTCCCCTACCTATCCTGTTTACCACCCTGTTTCATGCCTCTCTCTTTATCTGGTACCACTCTCAACACAGTCTGATCTGATTGACTTCATATAGTACCGCTCTCAACACAGTCTGATCTGATTGACTTTATATAGTACCGCTCTCAACACAGCCTGATCTGATTGACTTTATATAGTACCGCTCTCAACACAGCCTGATCTGATTGACTTTATATAGTACCACTCTCAACACGGCCTGATCTGATTGACTTTATATAGTACCGCTCTCAACACAGCCTGATCTGATTGACTTTATATAGTACCACTCTCAACACGGCCTGATCTGATTGACTTTATATAGTACCGCTCTCAACACAGCCTGATCTGATTGACTTTGTCTGGCTGTAGAAGTACAGTACCTGTATTTGTATATAGTTCTGTGAACTCTTTCACATACAGGATGTCTTGGAAGAGAAGCATAGGGCATAATGGTTTCCAGGAAACCAAAGATGGAGGAACATGACCAGTGGGTGTCTTGATGAGAAAAGTGAATCCCACTGTGAACCCCATTTTCTACATTTTCCATTTACTGAGTGGTGTCCATCATCTCCTTTTCACCTAATTATAGACTGCCCTTTTAAAGATCACCTGATACCAACTCTCCACACCTTTACAGTTTAATCCATAGACTGCCCTTTTAGAGATCACCTGATACCAACTCTCCACACCTTTACAGTTTAATCCATAGACTGCCCTTTTAGAGATCACCTGATACCAACTCTCCACACCTTTACAGTTTAATCCATAGACTGCCCTTTTAGAGATCACCTGATACCAACTCTCCACACCTTTACAGTTTAATCCATAGACTGCCCTTTTAGAGATCACCTGATACCAACTCTCCACACCTTTACAGTTTAATCCATAGACTGCCCTTTTTTAAAGACCACCATTTTATACAAACTCTCCACACCTTTACAGTTTAATCCATATGCTACCCTTTCAAAGATCACCTTACACCAACTCTCCACACCTTTACAGTTTAATCCATAGACTGCCCTTTTAAAGATCACCTGATACCAACTCTCCACACCTTTAAAGTTTAATCCATAGACTGCCCTTTTAGAGATCACCTGTTACCAACTCTCCACACCTTTACAGTTTAATCCATAGACTGCCCTTTTAGAGATCACCTGATACCAACTCTCCACACCTTTACAGTTTAGTCCATAGACTGACCTTTTAAAGATCACCTGATACCAACTCTCCACACCTTTACAGTTTAATCCATAGACTGCCCTTTTAGAGATCACCTGATACCAACTCTCCACACCTTTACAGTTTAGTCCATAGACTGACCTTTTAAAGATCACCTGATACCAACTCCCACACCTTTACAGTTTAATCCATAGACTGCCCTTTTAGAGATCACCTGATACCAACTCTCCACACCTTTACAGTTTAATCCATAGACTGCCCTTTTAAAGATCACCTGATACAAACTCTCTACACATTTACAGTTTTTACCATTGGTGTGCACCAGCACATTGTTTTCCATACAGACTGTTTAGTGTGTCTTCTCTCTTCCAGACTGTCTCTCAGGAAGAGGACTCTCTGAACGCCAGTAAATCCACACTGACCGGACACCCGGGAGCCAACGGCGCCAACGGGAAAGGGACCAGAGGGCCACAACCCACAGACCTTCCTTGAGGTCTACACTCCCAAAACCCCCTTTCCATGCCTTTTATTCACCTTACCTATATTTTAGCACAACTGAAGAAATCTTTTCAATCGCGTGGTGTTGTTGTTACTCGACTGTGTTGAGTTAATTTATGTTAACTCTCAGAGTGAAAAAGACATGGAAGGGGCCTTATTATCATATTTCCCAGCACTTAGGCTTCAGGAATAGAAGTCATTGAATGCACAAACACAGTCATGGGTGAGCATCTCTCGCATTCACTCGAAATGCATTCTGGGAAATCTGCAAATACAGCTTTACACCCTACAGTCTTAAAACAGTATTTAGTGTTTAAAACCTAAACGCCTTGAGCATGTGTTCATGTGTTTAAAAAGTGTTACAGCGAATAAACATGTTCTGGTGTTTACGATCTAAACACTGTTGTTACAATCTAAACACTGTTGTTACAATCTAAACACTGTTGTTACAATCTAAACACTGTTGTTACAATCTAAACACTGTTGTTACAATCTAAACACTGTTGTTTATGATCTAAACACTGTGACACGTTTTTACTGAACTTCTAAGTGCCTTGAAGAGTTTAGAAAGTGTCCCAGATAAGTGTTTAGCTATGAGTTGAGATCATAAACACTTGGTTTTACAGTGTAGAGAGTATGGGGGAGTAGGGAGGGGGAGACAAGGAGGGAAGGGGAGACAAGGAGGAGGGGTGAGACAGGGGAGAGAGAAGGGGGAGAGAGGGCAGCATCAAAGGACGACAGCCAGAGGAGGAAGAGGTGGAGGCGGATTCGACGCTTGGGAATTGTGTCCTAACGTCCCCGTGGGACAAAAGCTGGAGTGAGAATGAATGCCGTGTCCGGGTCGGGAAGTGGGAGGGAAGGGTGGGGGACGCAGGAAAGGGTTCTAGAACCTGGATCAATGGAATGCTACGGAATGCTACTGAATGCTATCTGACTGGCTGTTGTTCCCAGAGCCCAGGAGGGACTCGCTGGAGACTAGTCGTTTGTTTTGTTTTCTGTGATTGTAACAATGTATTTTTAAACTCTGGAATTATTTTTAAAAAACAAATGTTGAATAAAATCCAAATAATTGTGTAATGGGGAGATTGAGGCTCAGGATATGACACATTGGGTGGAGACAGAGGAGTAATGTTTATCCAATACTCAAACCTTATTTTTGCCTGGCTACCCAAACTCCTTGCTCCGGCCAAGCGCTACACAATGAGTCAATCTGAGTACCTCCCCGATGATTTCAAGAATGTAAATGGGGTGGCAGGTAGCCTAGCGGTTAAGAGCATTGGACCAGTAACCAAAAGGTTACGAGGCGCTACTTATTTAAAGTAGGTAAGAGAATATCATGTTATCATTGATGTATTAAAATAAATAATAATAAAATGAGAGTTAAGGTGATGTCACCTTGTCCCCTTAATAATTAATCCAAGTGTTTGACATGTGGGTGGGGATCAGTAACTTTATGACAAAACTTTAGTAATGTAGAAGCAACAGCCATTTTTCATACCTTGGGTATCATACTTGATCTGGTTTCCTTGAAATGTCATAACATTTCATGGAAAACATGATTTTGACTGTTAACATGACCTTTAACTCTTAAGGTTGGACTCACCTTTTCCCATTAACAGTGGGCCATTGTCACCATCTACTGGTCATCTGCAACATTACAAGTGTGTGTGTTTGGAGGGGGGGGTTGTGCACCATACAGACGTGCGTGTGCGTGTGCGTGTACAACAAGTAAACAGAGATGAGACACTATACCTCTACCATAAATATGTTTACTATTTAACAATGGTCCAACAGCTCTGGTTTCTATGGTTACCACCCCGGACATGTTGACAGTACACACATACACGAAAACACACACACTGTTCTGCTCTCTCTCGCTCTATTTAAATGAAAAGTACCCTGACCTCACCCTACACAAAAAAAAGGCTCACCTTGACCGGCAGTTCTTTGAAAACGTCTATGTCAAGCGACATGAGCGGTGTTGCAGTGACATTATCTGATGCACAAAGCAACTCAAACAACATTGAACTTCCAATACTGTCAAACATCACATCAGGTTTCACAAATTGATTTGTTTATCCAACTGTTTGGTTACTGTAACAGCATCAATATAGAGAAAATGATGGCTGCATAATTTAGCTAGCGAGCCCAACTGGATTTGTCAGCACTGTTTATCAAGCTAGCTGGCTTGTTGAGTTTAGTGAAATGACATGACCAATGGAATGCACTGAGTCTGTTTTTTTTTGGGTCATTTTCTTCTGTACTTTTGAGACAGATTACAGGTGCCAACACAACACCAGACGGTGCTCCTCAGGAACAACACAACACCAGACGGTGCTCCTCAGGAACAACACAACACCAGACGGTGCTCCTCAGGAACAACACAACACCAGACGGTGCTCCTCAGGAACAACACAACACCAGACGGTGCTCCTCAGGAACAACACAACACCAGACGGTGCTCCTCAGGAACAACACAACACCAGACGGTGCTCCTCAGGAACAACACAACACCAGACGGTGCTCCTCAGGAACAACACAACACCAGACGGTGCTCCTCAGGAACAACACAACACCAGACGGTGCTCCTCAGGAACAACACAACACCAGACGGTGCTCCTCAGGAACAACACAACACCAGACGGTGCTCCTCAGGAACAACACATGTCAATCTGCTGAGGACTGAGATTAGTCATGGCAGAGTTAGCAGGTCAGTAAGTTACATATACAAGAACAAATATCACAATCAAAATAGTAAAATGTATACAGAAATGACAAACAAAGGTTATAGTACATTGTAGTTAGAGTACTGGTGGCTAAGTCCAACCCTATTCGCAATGGGGGCAGCGCAGGTCCAATGGGGGCAGCGCAGGTCCAATGGGGGCAGCGCAGGTCCAATGGGGGCAGCGCAGGTCCAATGGGGGCAGCGCAGGTCCAATGGGGGCAGCGCAGGTCCAATGGGGGCAGCGCAGGTCCAATTTCCAGGTATGTAGCACATAGCAAGGGAAAGTGTTTTGTAGCAAGAGTTCCTCAGTGTGTGTTGCCAATCACCCTTACTGTTATATATTTCTTCTTATTGTTGCAGAAGTTCTGATCCACAGTGCCTGAGTTCCCAGTGATAGTCCACAGTGCCTGAGTTCCCAGTGATAGTCCACAGTGCCTGAGTTCCCAGTGATAGTCCACAGTGCCTGAGTTCCCAGTGATTGTGCACATGTGTTAGGGGCACTATCACAACATTCCTGTGGCCGATACCCTTAAACACAGAGATGTTGGAGAGGAGGCTGTGACCGATGCCCTTAGCCACAGAGATGTTGGAGACGAGGCTGTGGCCGATGCCCTTAGCCACAGAGATGTTGGAGAGGAGGCTGTGACCGATGCCCTTAGCCACAGAGATGTTGGAGAGGAGGCTGTGACCGATGCCCTTAGCCACAGAGATGTTGGAGACGAGGCTGTGGCCGATGCCCTTAGCCACAGAGATGTTGGAGAGGAGGCTGTGACCGATGCCCTTAGCCACAGAGATGTTGGAGACGAGGCTGTGGCCGATGCCCTTACATTTACATTACAGTCATTTAGCAGATGCTCTTATTCAGAGTGACTTACAGTTAGTTAGTGCATACATTTTTTTTTTTTTTCTTACCCCCCGTGGGAATCAAACACACAATCCTGGCGTTGCAAACGCCATACTCTACCAACTGATCTACATACCTGCCGGCCATTCCCTCCCCTACCCTGGATGACGCTGGGCCAATTGTGCGCCGCCCCATGGGTCTCCCAGTCACGGCCGGCTACGACAGAGCCTGGATTCGAACCAGGATCTCTAGTGGCACAGCTAGCACTGCGATGCAGTGCCTTAGACCACTGCGCCACCCGGGAGGATATTACCCTAGCCTTGGCACAAGTCTGTTTCAGTTGTAGTCAGCGCGTTTATTTGTTGTCATGGACTTCACTTGGCCAAGGTAGCACTGTAGTAGTGGTGTTGAATGAAGAAGCAGGCAGACAGGAACCCATTCTAGATGGAGCGGTTCAGGTGTTACACCCTCCTGTGGTCAATATGAACACTGCAGGCTCTGAGGTAAACGTATGGGTTTAATTGATTCTTCATGCCCTCTCTCCTCAAAACCCATTGGATGAGGTCAAGCAAGCACACACAAAAAAAAAAAAAACAGACAAGTAGATTTAATGTTTGTTTTGTGTTCTAGATGTCATATCCCATGTTTCAGTTGGGGTCCGGTCTGAGTGGGAAATGAAGGCAAAATAGCAACGACATCGAATAAAGATACCACGTTAATCCCTTGGCATCTTAAACATCATGATAACCACATTAATCCCTTAGCATCTTAAACATCATGATAACCACGTTAATCCCTTAGCATCTTAAAGAAATCGAACAAACGATACCACGTTAATCCCTTAGCATCTTAAAGATCGAATCCTTAGCTCTTAAACATCATATAACCACGTTAATCCCTTAGGCAACTTAACATCATGAAACCACGTTAATCCTAGCATCTTAAACATAGTAACCACGTTCAATCCCTTAGCATCTTAAAGATCGAAGAACCACGTTAATCCCTTAGCATCTTAAAGATCGAACAAAGATACCACGTTAATCCCTTAGCATCTTAAACAATATAACCACGTTAATCCCTTGCATTTTAAAGATCATGAAACCACGAATCCCTTATCTTAAACATCATGAGTAACACGTTAATCCCTTGCATCTTAAATCATGATAACCAGATTAATCCCTTAGTCTTAAAGATCCTGATAACCACGTTAACTCCTTAGCATCTTAAAATCATGATAACCACTTAAACCCTTACATATAAACATCATGATAACCACGTTAATCCCTTAGCACTTAACACATGATACCCACGTTAATCCCTTAGCATCTTAAAATCATGATAACAAGTTAATCCCTTAGCTCTTAACGAATCGACACAAAGATACCACGTTAATCCTTACTCTAAGATCATGATAACCACGTTAATCCCTTAGCATCTTAAAGATCATGATAACCACGTTAATCCCTTAGCATCTTAAACATCATGATAACCACGTTAATCCCTTAGCATCTTAAACATCATGATAACCACGTTAATCCCTTAGCATCTTAAAGATCATGATCACCACGTGAATCCCTTTAGCATCTTAAACATCATGATAACCACGTTAATCCCTTAGCATCTTAAACATCATGATAACCACGTTAATCCCTTAGCATCTTAAACATCATGATAACCACGTTAATCCCTTAGCATCTTAAACATCATGATAACCACGTTAATCCCTTAGCATCTTAAAGATCGAACAAAGATACCACGTTAATCCCTTAGCATCTTAAAGATCGAACAAAGATACCACGTTAATCCCTTAGCATCTTAAAGATCATGATAACCACGTTAATCCCTTAGCATCTTAAACATCATGATAACCACGTTAATCCCTTGGCATCTTAAACATCATGATAACCACGTTAATCCCTTGGCATCTTAAAGATCATGATAACCACGTTAATCCCTTAGCAATCTAAGATAACCACGTTAATCCCTTGGCATCTTAAAATCATGATACCACGTTAATCCCTTAGCATCTTAAAATCATGATAACCACGTTAATCCCGGCACTCTTAAAGCATCATGAACCACGAAATACCCATACACGTTAATCCCTTAGCACTCATCTTACATCTTAAGATAACAAGTACACGTTAATCCCTTAGCATCTTAAAATCATATAACCACTTAATCCCTTAGCATCTTAAAGATCATGATAACCTAACCCTTCATCTTAAGACATCTAACACGATAATCCGTTAATCCTAACTCTAAACACAGTAACCCTTAGCATTAAAGTCTGACATCTAAGACAAAGATACCACGTTAACTTCCTAATGCATCATTAAACACATACGAATCCTGCACAAAGATCATTAATAACCCTGTCATTTAACACTGACATCGAACAATGATAACCAACGTTAATTGCATCTTAAACATCATAAACCACGTTATACCCTTACACCTTAAGAACAAAGAACCACGTTAATCCCTTGGCATCTTAAACATCATGACATCGAACAAAGATACCACGTTAATCCCTTGGCATCTTAAAGATCATGACATCGAACAAAGATACCACGTTAATCCCTTGGCATCTTAAACATCATGACATCGAACAAAGATACCACGTTAATCCCTTGGCATCTTAAAGATCATGACATCGAACAAAGATACCACGTTAATCCCTTGGCATCTTAAAGATCATGATAACCACGTTAATCCCTTGGCATCTTAAAGATCATGACATCGAACAAAGATACCACGTTAATCCCTTGGCATCTTAAAGATCATGATAACCACGTTAATCCCTTGGCATCTTAAAGATCATGACATCGAACAAAGATACCACGTTAATCCCTTGGCATCTTAAAGATCATGATAACCACGTTAATCCCTTAGCATCTTAAAGATCATGATAACCACGTTAATCCCTTGGCATCTTAAAGATCATGATAACCACGTTAATCCCTTGGCATCTTAAAGATCATGATAACCACGTTAATCCCTTGGCATCTTAAAGATCATGCCATACTGTATGGATCCTCATTCACACACAGCAGCCTATAACATATTGATTGTACACAAATAAAATCTAATTCTTTCTATAAACCCACTCTCAGCTACAATATACAGACTACTTTTAAAGAGTGACGTCAACATATATTGTTAACCCATCCACGTTTTAAAATAAAGAGAAGAGTTGATCAGGAGTCATTATGTAGGATCCACGTTTTAAAATAAAGAGAAGAGTTGATCAGGAGTCATTATGTAGGATC
This sequence comes from Coregonus sp. 'balchen', assembly GCA_902810595.1. Taxonomy (NCBI): domain Eukaryota; kingdom Metazoa; phylum Chordata; class Actinopteri; order Salmoniformes; family Salmonidae; genus Coregonus; species Coregonus sp. 'balchen'. The sequence goes on along the minus strand of LR778265.1, from coordinate 56,368,665 downwards.
CACGTTTAAAATAAAGAGAAGAGTTGATCAGGAGTCATTATGTAGGATCCACTTTTAAAATAAAGAGAAGAGTTGATCAGGAGTCATTATGTAGAATCCACATTTAAAAAAATACCCATTTACAAAAAGAGCAGTGGCAACAATTTAATTCACATCCTTTCACTCTAACAGGAGAATCAATCTGAAACCCTGTATACACGAAGAGAGCAGTGCTGCTGCTAGTCTTATGTTAGCCATGGCAACTAAGAAAATAACATGTTGACATTGCCGTGTAGCCATGGCAACTAAGAAAATAACATGTTGACATTGCCGTGTAGCCATGGCAACTAAGAAAATAACATGCTGACATTGCCATGCATAGGAGTGATGTTTTACCCAGTTGTTCAGTTAAAATTATCATCAATAATAATAATTAATTTAAATCACAATTAATGTGACGGAATATAATGCTAATGAAAAAACTATTACAATTAGTGACATTAGGTGGTAAATCTTTAGTTTGAAGAGTTGTTAATCATATCTATATTTATTTGGTATAAAATATTTGACCATATTCCTCTATGAAATGATAGGTTTTTAAAACGATTTCAGGACTTTGATTGTTAACTAAGAAAACCAATTGGCTTACCATACAATAAATAAAGGATATTCACTCAACCAAAACAGCTCTCATCAAAATGAAATGTTTCCTTTTTCAAAAGAGAGAAAACAAAAAAAGAAAGATTTTCCTGTGGATTTCAGCATTTTGTCAAATCATGAGTTTGAGTTGTGGACCACAACGTGAGCACAAACAACCATGGAGTGGTCCAGTCAGTCTGGATGAGTTCTGCCCACTACCTCCACAGATACCTGGACCCAACTACCTCCACAGATACCTGGACCCAACTACCTCCACAGATACCTGGACCCAACTACCTCCACAGATACCTGGACCCAACTACCTCCACAGATACCTGGACCCAACTACCTCCACAGATACCTGGACCCAACTACCTCCACAGATACCTGGACCCAACTTCCTCCACAGATACCTGGACTGCAGTCTTTCTTGTCTCATTGACTCACTGACAACAGTACCTACCTTTCATCCTCCTGAGCTCCTCCTGTCTCATGTCACTCAGACTCCTCCTACTCAAGACTCCTCCTCAGCAGTGTCAAGTGAGACTGAATCAAACAATATGAGTGTTGAGCTTTTCTCCCACGTGAGTGGAGTGGTGTTATCTGTACTCAGTGACAGTCACCACAAAGCACTATGATGAGTCTACACCATCAATTAAAACACGAGTGTTCTATGGCATTCCCTTCGTAGTGCACTTCTGTTGACCAGGGTCTATAGGGTACTGCGCTACATAGGGAGCCACGTGGAGAGGTGAGAGGTCGCTGGGCCGTGCACATGCATCCATGGTCTCCATTTGACCTCTGACCTGATTGGATGGGAGGGGAGGGTTGGCGATCATGACAAATATCTAGTGTGTGAAGGGAACACATGCTCTGTGTCTCTTCTCTGTAACATAGAAAAAGACCACCAAGTCATGCCAATGCTCTAATAACATCAGCTAATATCAGCTAATATCATCAGCTAATATCAGCTAATATCAGCTAACATCACCATCTAATATCATCTAATATCACCTAACACTAACTAGACAGAAATACTTTTTAACAGAAAATAAAATCAACAAACAAGTAAGGCTAGTGTTTGGAAATGCTCAATGTTACATAGAAACAAGTATCTTCTATCTCCCACCAAACAAAACCTGATTATTAAGGTCACTACTGCCATGTTGAAACATGGACAGGAGTGTAGTCATTCTCTCACAATAGTATCCAGCGTAGCAAGCAACATATTGTGTGAGTGCATGCCACACACACACAAATATATGTTTTGTTGCAAATGAAAAAGAGGAAATCCAGATGAGACCTGTCTTACTGTCCATGGGTTGAGATGTGGCCAGACCTGTCTTACTGTCCATGGGTTGAGATGGGGCCAGACCTGTCTTACTGTCCATGGGTTGAGATGTAGCCAGACCTGTCTTACTGTCCATGGGTTGAGATGGGGCCAGACCTGTCTTACTGTCCATGGGTTAAAATGTAGCCAGACCTGTCTTACTGTCCATGGGTTGAGATGTGGCCAGACCTGTCTTACTGTCCATGGGTTGAGATGTGGCCAGACCTGTCTTACTGTCCATGGGTTGAGATGTGGGGAGTTTCCGTACCACCCGTCCTCCAGAATAGTTCTGTATTACTGTCCTTCCATCCACCATGCCGGACAAAGTCATAAGGTAAATCAAATATATTGATACAAATACTCTATACCCCAGTTAACTAACCTGATTCATCTTATCAACCAGCTAATTATTAGAATAAGGTGCGCTAGATTAGGGTTGGAGTGAAAACCTACAGGAGGGTAGCTCTCCAGGAACAGGGTTGGAGATAAAACCTACAGGAGGGTAGCTCTCCAGGAACAGGGTTGGAGTTAAAACCTACAGGAGGGTATCTCCAGGAACAGGGTTGGAGTTAAAACCTACAGGAGGGTAGCTCTCCAGGAACAGGGTTGGAGATAAAACCTACAGGAGGGTAGCTCTCCAGGAACAGGGTGGTAGTTAAAACCTACAGGAGGGTAGTTCTCCAGGAACAGGGTTGGAGATAAAACCTACAGGAGGGTAGCTCTCCAGGAACAGGGTTGGAGATAAAACCTACAGGAGGGTAGCTCTCCAGGAACAGGGTTGGGTTACAGGAGGGTATCTCTCCAGGAACAGGGTTGGAGATAAAACCTACAGGAGGGTAGCTCTCCAGGAACAGGGTTGGAGTGAAAACCTAGAGGAGGGTAGCTCTCCAGGAACAGGGTTGGGTTACAGGAGGGTAGCTCTCCAGGAACAGGGTTGGAGATAAAACCTACAGGAGGGTAGCTCTCCAGGAACAGGGTTGGGTTACAGGAGGGTATCTCTCCAGGAACAGGGTTGGAGTTAAAACTTACAGGAGGGTATCTCTCCAGGAACAGGGTTGGAGAGCCCTGATTTAGGGAATTCTCCTGGCTGTCTCTCAGTCCCGTCTCTCAGTCTAAGGACAGGAGTGTGGACTACACTTTGACGTCCTTTGCATCAGGACGTCTGTCCAGTCTGATGACGGTACTGTTGTCATTGATGGTCTTGTTTAGTGTTTGTGGGGAAGGAAACAGCAGCTGTCTCTCAGTCTCAGGAGTCGGGACTGTCTGTGACCCGCAGCACTACCAGGACTGGTGTGACTGCTGCTGGACATCTGGTCTTACTGCTTACAGTCGGTGTCATGTCTCACAGCTGGTCTTGCTGTCATCATTGATGCTGCTGTCATTGTGGTTGTTGTTGAGTTATTGTGGAGGTATAAACTGATCTTGGAGCGTTTGGGAATCAGTAGCACTGGGTGGTGATGATTTAAAGTGACTTAGACACCATTTCAGAGAGAGAGAGAGAGAGAGAGAGAGAGAGAGAGAGAGAGAGGGGGGGGGGGAGAGATGGGGGAGAGGGAGAGCCAGAGAGAGAGACAGAAAGAGAGAGAGAGAAGAGAGAGAGAGAGAGAGAGTAGAGAGCCAGAGAGCATAGAGAGAGAGGGGGAGAGGGAAGCCAAATAGATAGAGAGCCAGAGAGAGATCCAGAAAGACTACAAAATCAGAACACAGAGCCAGAGAGAGAGAAGACAAGAGCCAAGAAGAAGAAGATGACGGAGAGGATAGAGAGATAGTACTACGAGAGCAGAGAGAGATTAGAGATAAGACGAAGCAGAGACAGATAGACAGATATACATAAGACATATAGCGAAGATACGAAACCCAAAAAAAAAATTGGGTTTTTTTAAAAAAGAGGAATTTACAAAAGATAGAAGATACAATATTTATATTAATTTAAAATTTAAGAAAATTCAGAATTTAAAATAACCAATTTCAATATAATAAATAGAACCCACACTTCCCTTTTTTTTCATTTAAACTAATTTTTAAATTTTTATTCCTTTCTTCTTCTTCCTCTCCATTATTCTTCTTTCCCATACTTCTGTTTTTTTTTAAATTTTTCTTTTCCCCCTTCCTAAACCTCTTTCAATGTTCCCTCCTGGGTTTTCCTTTTCCTCCCCCCCCACTCACTTCCCCTCCCCCCCTTCCCCCCCTTTTTTTTTTTTTAACCCCGGGCCCCCCTCCCTTCCCATTTTTTCCCCCTCCCCTTTCCCCCCGGGGTTTCCCTTTCCCTTTCCCCCCGGGGGGCCCCCCCCCCCGGGGGAAAATTTTTTCCCCCAGTTTTTAAAAAACCCCCCCTTCCCCTTTTCCCCCCCTTTTCCCCCTTCGGGGGGGTCCCCCCCAAAATTTTACCCTCCTTTTTGGGCGCCTTTTTGGGGGATTTCAGGGGACTTTTCCCCTGTTCCCCCAGGGTTTTTAAAATGAGGTTTTAAAACCCCTGTTTGGCTTTTAAAAGTCTTTTTTAGTGTTTGGGGGAAGGGAAAAGCCTTTCTCCATCTCAAGGGGGTTCGGGCCCCGCGCCCGGACTGGGGGTCTTCTGGACATCGTCTTAAACCTTCTCTTTTCTGTCCACCCGGGTCGTTGCTTACATTGTCGCGTCTGGGGTTGTGTTGTTTTTGGGGGGGGGTTTAAAAGACTGGAGCGTTTGGGGAACGGGCCCATGTTTTATTTTAAAAAGTGCTAAAACCTTTCAAAAGGAGAAGAGAAAGGAGGGGAAGAGAGAGAAAGGGGGGGGGAAGGGGGAGAGGGAACCAAAAAGGGAAAAAAAGGGGAAAAGGGAGAAGAGAGAGGGAGAAAGGACCAAAGGGAGGGGGGAAAGGGGAACCCAAATAAAGGGGGAGAAGAAGCCAGAAAGAAAAAAAAAGGAAAAGGGAAGGGGCGGAGCCGGGGGGGAAAGAAACAAAAAAAAGATCAAAGGGGAAAGGGGGGGAAACAGGGGCGAATCAAAAGGAAGCAAAAAACAAAACCCAAAAAAGGGGAAAAAAAAGGGGAAAGGGGGAAAAAAAAAGATGAAAAAAAAAAAAAAGAAGAAAGAAAGGGATAAAAAGGGAAAAAAAGGGGATTTATCAGAAGAGATTTATATGAACAGAAGAAGAGAAAAAGAGATTGGGGAAGAGACAATATAAAAAGAGATGGAAGTAAAGTGAGAGAAGAAACATAAGTTTTAAATGTGTATATCTCAAGTGAGCTACAATGTCAATGAAGAATTAAATAGGAAGTAAATAATAAACATGTCATTAGATTTATAAATTTTTTAAAAATTTTCCATGCCCCCTTCATTGTTCCCCTCACTGGTTCCCCCTTCTGCACTGGTCCATCCCCCATCCTCTCGGGTTTCTTCTTCCTTCCGTCTCCCTTCTTTTGTCCTCTTTTGTTTCTTTTCAAGTAGTCCTCGCCTGGGTTCCGTCCTGCCCTTCCCCTCCGTTTCTCCAGCCGAGGGTTTGTCTCCCCTGGGGCTCATCCTTGATTATAAAAAAAAAACTGCTTCCAGGTCTGTTTCCCTGGCTCTCTCTTGTTCCCACAAGGTAGTTTGGGTGGCCATTTTTAAAAAGGGAGCCCTGCTGTTTGGCATTCACACCCCCTTTCCGGGGGAAAAATTCAAGGAGAGTTGCGGGGAAGGAACGGGACAAGGGAAGGAACAGAGAGAGCATGAAGAGTGAGGACCAAGCAAGAGAGAGATAGAAGAACGGGAGCAATTTAAAAGATATTCCCCTTTAACTCTATACACTACAAAGAGAGAACAACAGCATACGTTGTTGGTGCCCTGTATAGGGGGTTAAGGGAGGGTGGGAAAACAAATAATGAAAAGAACGAGCGCAACATGGAGGTCAAATCCCATTGTTTTCATGGAGGTTTTATCCAACCTTGTTTCCGGGGAAAGTTAATACCTACCTTGTATTTAATGGGGAGGGTTTAGCCTACCCTTTGTTTCATGGAGTGGTATATCCTACCTTGTTTTCATGGGGGTATATCCTACCTTGTTTCAGGGAAGGTGTTTACCTACCTTGTTTTCATGGAGGTTATACCCTACCTTGTTTCATGAGGTGTATACCTACCGTTTCATGGAGGTGTTTATCCTACCTTTTTTCATTCATGGAGGTTTTTCCAAAACCTTGTTTTCATGGAGGTGTATATCCTACCTTGTTTTCATGGAGGTGTTTATCCTACCTGTTTTCATGGAGGTGTTTATCCTACTTGTTTCATGGAGGTGTATATCCACCTTGTTTTCATGGAGGTGTAGTATCCTACCTTGTTTCATGGAGGTGTTTATCCTACCTTGTTTCATGGAGGTGTATATCTACTTGTTTTCATGGAGGTGTATATCCTACCTTGTTTTCATGGAGGTGTTTATCCTACCTTGTTTTCATGGAGGTGTATATCCTACCTTGTTTTCATGGAGGTGTATATCCTACCTTGTTTTCTTGGAGGTGTATATCCTACCTTGTTTTCATGGAGGTGTTTATCCTACCTTGTTTTCATCCAGGAAGTTGAGTTTGATAGTGACATCAGAGCGAAGGCGTTCATATTTGTCCTTGTGGATCTGGTACTGCTCCTGGGCTGTGTCTATACGGGCCATGGACACCGCATCCCTGGGACCAACACTTAACTCCTCTAGGTCTGCCCTGTACGCATCAAACTCCAACCTGACAGAGAGACAGAGAAAGAGATTTGACCCCAATAACTACCGTGGGATATGCGTCAACAGCAACCTTGGGGAAATCCTCTGCATTATCATTAACAGCAGACTAGTTCATTTCCTCAGTGAAAACAATGTACTGAGCAAATGTCAAATTGGCTTTTTACCAAATTACTGTACGACAGACCACGTATTCACCCTGCACAACCTAATTGACAAACAAACAAACCAAAACAAAGGCAAAGTCTTCTCATGCTTTGTTGATTTCAAAAAAGCTTTTCACTCTATTTGGCATGAGGGTCTGCTATACAAATTGATGGAAAGTGGGGTTGGGGGAAAAACATACGACATTATAAAATCGATGTACACAAACAACAAGTGTGCGGTTAAAATTGGCAAAAAACACACACATTTCTTTCCACAGGGACGTGGGGTGAGACAGGGATGCAGTTTAAGCCCCACCCTCTTCAACATATATATCAACGAATTGGCGAGGGCACTAGAACAGTCTGCAGCACCCGGCCTCACCCTACTAGAATCTGAAGGAAAATGTCTACTGTTTGCTGATGATCTGGTGTTTCTGTCACCAACCAAGGAGGGCCTACAGCAGCACCTAGATCTTCTGCACAGATTCTGTCAGACCTGGGCCCTGACAGTAAATCTCAGTAAGACAAAAATAATGGTGTTCCAAAAAAGGTCCAGTTGCCAGGACCACAAATACAAATTCCATCTAGACACCGTTGCCCTAGAGCACACAAAAAACTATACATACCTCGGCCTAAACATCAGCGCCACAGGTAACTTCACCAAAGCTGTGAACGATCTGAGAGACAAGGCAAGAAGTGCCTTCTACGCCATCAAAAGGAACATAAAATTTGACATACCAATTAGAATCTGGCATAAAATACTTGAATCAGTTATAGAACACATTGCCCTTTATGGTTGTGAGGTCTGGGGTCCGCTCACCAACCAAGAATTCACAAAATGGGACAAACACCAAATAGAGACTAAGCATTCTGAATTCGTAAAAGGAAGCGATTCCCAAACCTTCCATAACAAAGCAATCACCTAGAGCGATGAACCTGAAGAAGAGTCCCCTAAGCAAGCTGGTCCTGGGGTTCTGTTCACAAACACAAACAGAGACCAGGACAGCAACACAATTAGACCCAACCAAATCATGAGAAAACTAAAAGATAATTACTTGACACATTGGAAAGAATTAACAAAAAACAGAGCAAACTAGAATGCTATTTGGCCCTAAACAGAGAGTACACAGTGGCAGAATACCTGACCACTGTGACTGACCCAAACTTAAGGAAAGCTTTGACTATGTTCAGACTCATTGAGCATAGCCTTGCTATTGAGAAAGGCCGCCGTAGGCAGACCTGGCTCTCAAGAGAAGACAGGCTATGTGCACACTGCCCACAAAATGAGGTGGAAACTGAGCTGCACTTCCTAACCTCCTGCCAAATGTATGACCATATTAGAGACACATATTTCCATCAGATTACACAGACCCACAAATAATTCGAAAAACTAATCCAATTTTGATAAACTCATATCTATTGGGTGAAATACCACAGTGTGCCATCACATGGACATAACATGACATTTGAAATGTCTCTATTCCTTCGGAACTTTTGTGAGTGTAATGTTTACTGTTCATTTTTTATTGTTAATTTCACTTTTGTTTATTATTTATTTCATTTGCTTTGGCAATGTAAACACGTTTCCCATGCCAATAAAACCCCTAAATTGAGAGAGTGCTTCTTACAACTCTCGGACCTCTAGTTCTGCCCTGTTCGCATAAAACCCTAACCACACACACACACAGAGACAGAGACAGACAGAGAGAGAGACAGAGACAGACAGAGAGAGAGACAGACAGAGAGACAGAGAGAGAGAGAGAGAGAGAGAGAGAGAGAGAGAGACAGAGAGACAGAGAGACAGAGAGAGAGAGAGAGAGAGAGAAAGAGAGAGAGAGAGAGAGAGGAGAAGAGAGAGAGAGAGACAGAGAGACAGACAGAGAGAGAGAGAGAGAGAGAGAGAGACAGAGAGACAGAGAGACAGAGAGACAGAGAACATCTAACAACCTATAACAACGTATAAGCTATAACCCTCGGACCCAGACTCAACTCCTCTAGGTCTGCTCTAGAAGCAACGAACTCCAACCTCTGATTCTAAGGACAGAACCATTACCATGAATATGAGTCAGTATGTCTAGAGTAGATTAGGGTATGTGAACAGAGTAAGTGAATTTGCTGACCTGTGTGTGTGTGTGTGTGTGTGTGTGTGTGTGTGTGTGTGTGTGTGTGTGTGGTCTCACCTAGCAGCCTCGTACATCTTGATGCTCATCAGTGTGTCCTCCATGGTCTTGTTAACCAGTGTATTGATGCTGGACACAAAGAAGTTGATGGCTCCCAGCAGCGTCTCTCCGTTCTTACACAACAACTTCTGGGTCTCTGCGTTGTACCCAAACTCATCCTGGAGGAACCATTAGACCATTAAACACAGCTCTGGTTTAGATGTTAACCAATCTCATCCTGGAGGAACCATTAGACCATTAAAACACAGCTCTGGTTTAGATGTTAACCAATCTCATCCTGGAGGAACCATTAGACCATTAAAACACAGCTCTGGTTGAGATGTTAACCAATCTCATCCTGGAGGAACCATTAGACCATTAAAACACAGCTCTGGTTGAGATGTTAACCAAACTCATCCTGGAGGAACCATTAGACCATTAAACACAGCTCTGGTTGAGATGTTAACCAATCTCATCCTGGAGGAACCATTAGACCATTAAAACACAGCTCTGGTTGAGATGTTAACCAATCTCATCCTGGAGGAACCATTAGACCATTAAACACAGCTCTGGTTTAGATGTTAACCAATCTCATCCTGGAGGAACCATTAGACCATTAAACACAGCTCTGGTTGAGATGTTAACCAATCTCATCCTGGAGGAACCATTAGACCATCACACACCAGTGGAGGCTCCTCAGAGGAGGAAGGGGAGGACCATCCTCCTCAGTGAAATGTCATAAAAATAGTGTAACACAAAAAAAAGTTATCCTTTTTAGATAAAACTATACAAAATATATTCATATGTCACCACATAATTGGATTAAAACACACTGTTTTGCAATGAAGGTCTATAGTACCTTCAACAGCACTGTCTGGGGTAGCACCATGGTGTAGCCGGAGGACAGCTAGCTTCTATCCTCCTCTGGGTACATTGACTTCAATACAAAACCTAGGAGGCTCGTAGGCCTCACCCCCTTCCATAGACCTACATGGTAATTATGACCACTTCCGGAGGACGACCTCCAACCAACCAAAGCTTTTGCAGTATGAACTGACATGTTGTCCATCCAATCATAGGATTAGGATCAGAGAATGAATCTAGCGTGTTGCATTGGAGTTGTGCCGCAGAGTGTGTGTGTGTTGAGAAGCCTGGTGAGTTGGTGACATTATTGGATAGAGACTGAAAAGTGATAGTTGAGCAGCAAAAAAACAAATTTATAAAAAAGACACACGCAAAACACTCATGACATAAATGTTGCAGCAGCCTTTAGGCTACACCTAAACATTAGAGATCTGACATGCTGTATGGGATGAGAACTAGACTGTTGTTCAGTCTGATCAACTGTAGGCTACTATACTACTACAGCCGGTGTGTCCTGTCCATCTGGTCAGGGTAAACTCATTGGTAACGTTATGGATTTACAGTCCATTTGTGTGTCAGGAGAAAACGTGTCTAGGCTGCCTATACTGGAATTAATCAAATCAACATAAGTGATGACAAATGACTTACTTTTTTCTTTTTTTTTATAAGACCTACAGTTGAATAGGCCTGTGTGATGTAAACATGCATGAAGCAAACTCAGCCCTGTGCGTTATATTGTCTATCAGTTGTTGTCTCTGTGTCTGCGTAGAGGAAACCCCCCACACTCCTAATCTAGTCTAAATATCATCCTAAAGTCGCTGCAGTTTGACAGGGTTTTAATTCTAAGGTCGCTGCAGTTTGACAGGGGTTTTAATTCTAAGGTCGCTGCAGTTTGACAGGGTTTTAATTCTAAGGTCGCTGCAGTTTGACAGGGTTTTAATTCTAAGGTCGCTGCAGTTTGACAGGGTTTTAATTCTAAGGTCGCTGCAGTTTGACAGGGTTTTAATTCTAAGGTCGCTGCAGTTTGACAGGGGTTTTAATTCTAAGGTCGCTGCAGTTTGACAGGGTTTTAATTCTAAGGTCGCTGCAGTTTGACAGGGTTTTAATTTTAAGGTCGCTGCAGTTTGACAGGGTTTTTCTTCCCTGTGCTTCAGTTTGCACTTTTCCAGTCAGATCTAATGAAATCTTATTGGTCACATACAATTTTTATGTAGCAGATGTTATTGCGGGTGTAGCGAAACGCTTGTGTTCCTAGCTCCAGCAGTGCAGTGGTGTCTAACAGACATTATCACCAGACAACGCTCTAACTGATGTGGAGCTATTAAATAATAAACATTATCTGTTTTATCTCCTAACGCATTGCACAAGTTGACTGCAGGTATTAACTTTAAAAAGTAGCTACAAATATAAATCTAAGTTATTGAAAAACTTTTTACAAAATAGTTTTAAAATGGTAATGAAGGTATTTAAAAACCATCCCGTGGCTATTTCCAAATACCCCGGTATACGGTCCTGTATATACGGTATACAGCCTACGTCAGACCATTACACACACAGCTCTGGTTGAGATGTTACTGATCAAGCTGATCAATCATAATCAACCAATGTCAGGACACTTCTCAGATTCGCCACAAAGTAGGCCTTCTTAAAAAAGTCCCCAAAGAGCAAGCAAAGAAACAGTGGATTAGGGTCAGGATTAAAAGGTCAGGGGTCAGAGGTAATTCCGTACTCGTAGTTCAGCTGATTTCTGACTGAGGTCTCTGGATTAAGGTTAGAGGTCATTCGTACTCGTAGTTCAGCTGATTTCTGACTGAGGTCTCTGGATTAAGGTTAGAGGTCATTCGTACTCGTAGTTCAGCTGATTTCTGACTGAGGTCTCTGGATTAAGGTTAGAGGTTATTCGTACTCGTAGTTCAGCTGATTTCTGACTGAGGTCTCTGGATTAAGGTTAGAGGTTATTCGTACTCGTAGTTCAGCTGATTTCTGACTGAGGTCTCTGGATTAAGGTTAGAGGTCATTCCGTACTCGTAGTTCAGCTGATTTCTGACTGAGGTCTCTGGATTAAGGTTAGAGGTCATTCCGTACTCGTAGTTCAGCTGATTTCTGACTGAGGTCTCTGGATTAAGGTTAGAGGTCGGGGGCCTGATTTATCAATCTCTCACTAAATTCTGGCGTACGTGGAGATTCTAGGATTTGCATGCGCCACAAACTATATTGGATTTATCACACTGCCGCACGCAACATACACATTTTCATTGATGAATCACAGACAAAGCTATATCTGTGCACTCGTGAATGAGCATTAGAACCCAGCCTGGAAAACACCCTCCATTCACCTTGTATGGTAACAAAAACACCCTCATTTGCTGCATGATTTGGAGATGTTGGAACTGGGCCATGACAGTTTATAAAATAAATGCAATGGCAAATTCGATCACATTTCTCTAGAGGTGTGGGTAAAATGTGTTAATCTTTTACAGTGACCATTTTTTAAATAATGCATGCCGCCTATAGCGAGTGCCAAACCACTGCGCATTCTGCAAGATTTATTGTCCATTTAACAAATTAAAACTAAATGATGCCTACAGTCCACACTATTTGTTGTTCAATATTTAGTTGATCAATACAGGGTTTCTATGTCCTGCCTTGGTATAGGCTCTGAGATGAAATAGGCGACGAGGACGCACTCCCATCCTGCCTTGGTATAGGCTCTGAGATGAAATAGGCTACGAGGAGGCACTCCCATCCTGCCTTGGTATAGGCTCTGATATTAAAAATAGGCTACGAGGACACACTCCCATCCTGCCTTGGTATAGGCTCTGATATTAAAAATAGGCTACGAGGAGGCACTCCCATCCTGCCTTGGTATAGGCTCTGAGATGAAATAGGCTACGAGGAGGCACTCCCATCCTGGGTTTCTATGTCCTGCCTTGGTATAGGCTCTGATATTAAATAGGCTACGAGGACGCACTCCCATCCTGCCTTGGTATAGGCTCTGATATTAAATAGGCTACGAGGAGGCACTCCCATCCTGCCTTGGTAAAGGCTCTGAGATGAAATAGGCTACGAGGAGGCACTCCCATCCTGCCTTGGTATAGGCTCTGATATTAAAAATAGGCTACGAGGAGGCACTCCCATCCTGCCTTGGTAAAGGCTCTGAGATGAAATAGGCTACGAGGAGGCACTCCCATCCTGCCTTGGTATAGGCTCTGATATTAAAAATAGGCTACGAGGAGGCACTCCTAATCCTATCATACAGCAATACTGTAGCCTACCCGTACTGTCATAGGCTACCAGACTATTTACTGGAATGAGTGATGATAGTAGGCTAATAGGACTATTTACTGTATTGAATTAGTGATGATAGTAGGCTAATAGGACTAGTTCCTGTATTGAATGAGTGATGATAGTAGGCTAATATGACTATTTACTGTATTGAATGAGTGATAATAGTAGGCTAATAGGTATATTTATTGAATTAGTGATGATAGTAGGCTAATAGGACTATTTACTGTATTGAATGAGTGATGATAGTAGGCTAATAGGTCTATTTGGTGCGTAGTGGGAATAAACCAGTCATGTCATAAAAGGAGAGACATGTCCTGAAATATGATTATGATTTAGTCCTATACAGTGCATTTTTCCTAGTTTGTTGCATTACAACCTGTAATTTAAATTGATTTTTATTTGGATTACATGTAATGGACATACACAAAATAGTCCAAATTGGTGAATTGAAATGAAAAAAATAACTTGTTTCAAAAAATTCTAAAAAATAAATAACGGAAAAGTGGTGCGTGCATATGTATTCACCCCCTTTGCTTTGAAGCCCCTAAATAAAGATGTGGTGCAACCAATTACCTTCAGAAGTCACATAATTAGTTAAATAAAGTCCACTTGTGTGCAATCTAATTGTCACATGATCTCAGTATATATACACCTGTTCTGAAAGGCCCCAGAGTCTGCAACACCACCAAGCAAGCGGCACCATGAAGACCAAGGAGCTCTCCAAACATGTCAGGGACAAAGTTGTGGAGAAGTACTCTGGTCAGATGAGACTAAAATTGAGCTTTTTGGCCATCAAGGAAAACGCTATGTCTGGCGCAAACCCAACACCTCTCATCACACCGAGAACACCATCCCCACAGTGAAGCATGGTGGTGGCAGCATCATGCTGCGGGGATGTTTTTCCATCGGCAGGGACTGGGAAACTGGTCAGAATTGAAGGAATGATGGATGGCGCTAAATACAGGGAAATTCTTGAGGGAAACCTGTTTCAGTCTTCCAGAGATTTGAGACTGGGACGGAGGTTCACCTTCCAGCAGGACAATGACCCTAAGCATACTGCTAAAGCAACACTTGAGTGGTTTAAGGGGAAACATTTAAATGTCTTGGAATGGCCTATTCAAAGCCCAGACCTCAAGAGAATATGTGGTATGACTTAAAGATTGCTGTACACCAGCGGAACCCATCCAACTTGAAGGAGCTGGAGCAGTTTTTCCTTGAAGAATGGGCAAAAATCCCAGTGGATAGATGTGCCAAGCTTATAGAGACATACCCCAAGAGACTTGGAGCTGTAATTGCTGCAAAAGGTGGCTCTACAAAATATTGACTTTGGGAGGGGTGAATAGTTATGCACACTCAAGTTCTGTTTTTTTGTCTTATTTGTTGTTTGTTCCACAATAAAACATATTTTGGGTCTTCAAAGTGGTAGGCATGTTGTGTAAATCAAATGATACAACCCCCCCCAAAAATCTATTTTAATTCCAGGTTGTAAGGCAACAAAATAGGAAAAATGCCAAGGGGGGTGTATACTTCTGCAAGCCACTGTATAATAAAAAGGAGAGACATGTCCTGCAATATGATTATGGTTTAGTCCTACATAATAAAAGTAAAATTAATATATTAGGCTACATGCTGCTATGCGATCTTCTTACCAACGGCATCTGTTTTATCATTAGGCCTCCGTTTTCATGTCTTTATTAGCCTACCAATGCCCGTGCATCAAACACCTCCATTTCCTCCAAAATAACAATATTTCCTTGCAATACAGTTAGTTGATCCACCACTAGAGGTTGTGCAATACAGTTAGTTGATCCACCACTAGAGGTTGTGCGTACGCATGGTCTAAGATTTGCGTGGAGATACGCACACTTTCCCGTCAAGTTCAAAACTGATAAATACCAACCTTTGCGGGAAAACTGGCGCACGTAGGTTTTAGAGTCTTTTTTTTTGTGCACTCACCCATAATTCAGTTGATTTCTGGCTTTGGGGTTAGGGGTTAGCCTAGAGGTTATAGGTCAGGTTCTCACCCGTAGTTCAGGTGATTTCTGGCTGAGGTCTGTGAAGGTGTCCCCGAGGGCGTGTTGCGTCTGCACCATGCTGTACAAGTGATTGGTCAGGGCTCTAGCCAATCGCAGCACGTTCTCATACTTCCTCTTGGTGTCCCGGAGAACTTCTATCTGGGCCTCCAGTTCTAGGTCCACGGTCTTAGAGCCACGACCAAACCGCTCCGAGATCATCTGCTTAGTGCACTGGGGGAGAGAGGGAGAAGGAAAGACTGAAATGTCAATACCTACTGTCAAATACGCTGGTGGATCTTTGATGTTATGAGGCTATTTTGCTTCCACTGGTCCTGGGGCCCTTGTTAAGGTCAATGGCATCATGAACTTTACCCAGTACCAGGACATTTTAGCTGAAAACCTGGTTTCCTCTGCCAGGAGGCTGAAACGTGGCCGCAAGTGGATCTTCCAGCAAGACAATAACCCCAAGCACGCATTTCAAAATCCACAAAGAAATAGTTAATTGACCACAAAATCAACATTTTGCAATGGCCATCTCATTGACTTTTACCACATTGAAAACCTGTGGTTTGCATTGAAGAAGGCAGTCCGTAAGCGCAGACAAATGTATATCAAGGTTCTGGAAGGATTCTGTATGAAGGAATGGTCTAAGGTCCCTCCCAATGTGTTCTCATAAAACATTCTAGAAAAAGGCTCAATGTCGTTATGCTCGCAAGGTGAGGTATTGAAAGGTTTTGAAAACAGGGGTGCCTATAACTTTGACCCCTTTCTTTTTTAGAATATTTTGTATTACTTGTTAAACAAACCGTTTCTCTGAGCAAATTGTATTAGCATGAAATATCGGCACCTAAGTATCGTGAGGTCCCTGGCAATTCCAAGCCCCATTAGATATGTTAAGACAATGCCCAGCCCCATTAGATATGTTAAGACAATGCCCAGCCCCATTAGATATGTTAAGACAATTCCCAGCCCCATTAGATACAGTATGTTAAGACAATTCCCTGGTATGTGTATGGGTCTCTCAGGTGTGTTCATGTATGTTAACAGATAGGTAAACTATCTATGAAAGGCTGAGGTACCTGGTAGGTGTTGAGGCCCTGTTTATGGGTCTCAGGTATGTTCAGGTATGCTAACAGGTAGACTTACATAGACAGGCACAGGTAACTGCCAAAATAAAGGAAACACTTGAGTAAATGAGGGATACAAAGTATATTGAAAGCAGGTTCTTCCACACAGGTGTGGTTCCTGAGTTAATTAAGCAATTAACATCCCATCATGCTTAGGGTCATGTATAAAAATGCCCAGTTGCCCATTATTTTGGCTACCATGGCTAGAAGAAGAGATCTCTGACTTTGAAAGAGGTTTCTCAAAGGAGCACATGGGGTTAAAAGGGCGCGTGTCTCAGTCACCAGATCTCAACCCAATTGAACATTTATGGGAGATTCTGTAGCGACGCCTGAGACAGTGTTTTCCACCACCATCAAAATTATGGCATTTCTCCAGGAAGAACGGTGTCGCGACCCTCCAACAGAGTTCCAGACACTTGTAGAATCTACGCCAAGGCTCATGGAAGCTGGTCTGGTGGCCCAACGCCCTGTTAAGGAACGTTATGTTGGCTGTTACCTGTAGATTGTGGTACCTTGTAGGTGTTGAGGCCCCATCTCTTCATCAAGTCTAGTTTACAGGTATCACAACAGAGGTAGACTGCAGTACCTTGTAGGTGTTGAGGTAAGGTAGATTGTGATACCTTGTAGGTGTTGAGGTAAGGTAGATTGTGATACCTTGTAGGTGTTGAGGTAAGGTAGATTGTGATACCTTGTAGGTGTTGAGGTAAGGTAGATTGTGATACCTTGTAGGTGTTGAGGTAAGGTAGATTGTGATACCTTGTAGGTGTTGAGGTAAGGTAGATTGTGATACCTTGTAGGTGTTGAGGTAAGGTAGATTGGGATACCTTGTAGGTGTTGAGGTAAGGTAGATTGTGGTACCTTGTAGGTGTTGAGGCCCCATTTCTTCATTAAGTCCAGTTTCTCCACAGCCACTCCCCTAGAGGCCTCCTCTGCAGTCGTGGAGCCACTGCTGCTACTGTTCTGCATGCTAGAACCTGGGAGGAGGCGGAGGAGGGGGGAGGCGGAGGAGGAGGAGGACAAGGAAGAACAGGAGGAGGAGGAAGAGGTGGTAAGTCACAAATTCACACAGACAAATAAATACTCACAAAATACACCCGTCGTTTGTGCTTTGTTGAAACAAATGAAGTAGTAGAATCTTAAACGTATGTACTCTACAGTAAACACCACCTTACACCCTGAGAACAATATCCTAACAACTCCCCCATCACCATGACAACAGCATGACAACAGTGTGTGGGTGAGTGACAGAGAGCGAGAGAGAGAGAGAAGTGTCAGTGTGACAGAAGTAGGTGGTGACTGGGGCCCTGGAAAGTACCTGGATACTCAAGGTAGAAGTTCACTACTTACCACATATCTAGGATCAGCCCTTCCCTTGAGTCCCAACATTAACCAAAAGGGGGGATTGGGAATAACCACTGACTGTGGATCAGTGATTAGGGTAAAGGTCTACCTGTGTAAAGGTCTGTGTAGAGGTCTGACTGGCTTGCTGACCTAGGAACAGTAGTTCATGAAGGGGTAAGGTATACCTGTGTATGGCTGTATGTGATTGGCTGTCAGCAGACCTGCTGGAAAGGACTCGAACACGGCTGAGGAGAGGAGGAAAAGATGAGATGAAGACAGAATGTTTAGCGCATGGTGATTATTGAACAGAGACAGACAGAATGTTTAGCGCATGGTGATTATTGAACAGAGACAGACAGAATGTTTAGCGCATGGTGATTATTGAACAGAGACAGACTGAATGGAAACAAGATGGAAACCACAGTGACAGATGGACAGTGACAGATGGACAGTGACAGATGGACAGTGGCAGATGGACAGTGGCAGATGGACAGTGGCAGATGGACAGTGGCAGATGGACAGTGACAGATGGACAGTGACAGATGGACAGTGACAGATGGACAGTGGCAGATGGACAGTGGCAGATGGACAGTGGCAGATGGACAGTGACAGATGGACAGTGGCAGATGGACAGTGGCAGATGGACAGTGGCAGATGGACAGTGGCAGCAGCAGTGATGACACGTAGCCAATACAGTGTTACCTGGTCTGATTAGTCAGAGACTGTGTCCCAAATGGTACCATGTTCCCTTTAGTGCACTACTTTTGCCTGGGGCCAATAGGGATTCAGGTTGGGAACAGGGTGCCATTTGGGACAGAGACAGTATGTATCCCCTAGTTGTGTATGTACTTTCTGTGAGGTAAATGACATGAACATGGATTACCAAAAAAAAAACAGTTTAAATTGTATGTTTATTTTCTGAAAGGATGCTAACATCTCGGCCGTGACCCCACTCTCTGAGGTGTCTCAGGGGTGCAAAAAAACACATTTCCATTTCACACCTTTACAGGTCACCCAGTGAAACAAGACAATACACTACATGAGCAAAAGTATGTGGACACCTGCTCATCGAACATCTCATTCCAAAATCATTGATATGGAGTTGGTCCCCCTTTTAGATTTCCCTTCACTGGAACTAAGGGGCCCAAATGAAAAACAGCCCCAGACCATTATTCTTCCTCAACCAAACTTTAGTTGGCACTATGCATTCTGGCAGGTAGCATTCTCCTGGCATCTACCAAACTCAGATTTGTCCGTCGGACTGGCAAATGGGGAAGCGTGATTCATCACTCCAGAGAACGTGTTTCCACTGCTCCAGAGTCCAACGGCGGCGAGTTTTACACCACTCCAGCCGACGCTTGGCATTGCTCATGGTGATCTCAGGCTTGTGTGCGGCTGCTCGGCCATGGAAACCCATTTCATGAAGCTCCTGACGAACAGTTCTTGTGCTGACGTTGCTTCCAGAGGCAGTTTGGAACTCGGTAGTGAGTGTTTCAACCGAGGACAGAGGATTTGTACACGCTACGCGCTTCAGCACTCTGCGGTCCCGTTCTGTTAGCACTTCGCGGCTGAGCCGTTGTTGCTCCTAAACGTTTCCACTTCACAATAACAGCACTTACAGTTGACCGGGGCAGCTCTAGCAGGGCAGACATTTGACGAACTGATTTGTTGGAAAGGTGGCATCCTATGACACTGCCACATTGAAAGTCACTGAGCTCTTCAGTAAGGCCATTCTACTGCCAGTGTTTGTCTATGGAGATTACATGGCTGTGTGCTCGATTTTATACACCTGTCAGCAACGGGTATGGCTGAAATAGCCAAATCCACTCATTTGAAGGAAAGACCACATACTGCTGTATATATAGTATATAAAGTGCATTCGGAAAGAATTCAGACCTTCCCTTTTTCCATATTTTGTTACGTTACTGCCTTTCAATCTACACACAATACCCCAATATGACAAAGCGAAAACAGGTTTTTAGATTTTTTTGCAAAATGTATTAAAAACAAAAAACTGAAATACCTTATTGACGTAAGTATTCAGACCCTTTGCTATAAGACTCGAAATTGAGCTCAGGTGCATCCTGTTTCCATTGATCATCCATGAGATGTTTCTACAACTTGACTGGAGTCCACCTGTCCATCTCTGGAGAGACCTGAAAATAGCTGTGCAGCGATGCTCCCCATCCAACCTGACAGAGCTTGAGAGGATTTGCAGAGAAGAATGGGAGAAACTCCCCAAATACAGGTGTGCCAAGCTTGTAGCGTCATACTCAAGAAGACTCAAGGTTGTAATCGCTGCCAAAGGTGCTTCAACAAATTACTGAGTAAAGGGGCTAAATTACATACTCAAATGATTTTTTAATAAATTTGCTAAAATGTCTAAAAACCTGTTTTTGCTTTATCATTATGGGGTATCGTGTGTAGATTGATGAGGGGGGAAAAATAAATATTAAATCAATTTTAGAATAAGGCTGTAATGTAACAAAATGTGGAAAAAGGGAAGGGGTCTGAATACTTTCCGTAATCACCCCCATTTGACGGCTTTCTGACAGCTCCTTTACAGCTAAAGTCCATTCTAAGAGTAATGTGTTTCATTCAACAAAAGGACAGAAATGAGACAGACATCTAATGTCAACCCAGAGCGAAGACTCTGACCGAATGACCAAGAATAATTATCAGGAAAACAGTTAACAGTGTATTTAGCAGGTGACCAGAAAAGGATGAAA
>LR778265.1:56294972-56348276 GCA_902810595.1 Coregonus sp. 'balchen' | reverse complement strand
GTGTTTGGTGTGTCTGTGTGTGTGTGTCTCTGGTTGGTGTCCTTTCTAGGCTCTAATGGTCAGGTGATGTATGGAGGCGTAACAGAGGAAGGCTTCACCATCAACCCTGTAACAGGAGTCATCACCACCACCAAGACCCTGGACAGAGAGACCCAGGACCACTACACAACTAAACAGGTAGGAGGTCACCACCACCAAGACCCTGGACAGAGAGACCCAGGACCACTACACACTAACAGGTAGGAGTCACCACCACCAAGACCCTGGACAGAGAGACCCAGGACCACTACACACTAACAGGTAGGAGTCACCACCACCAAGACCCTGGACAGAGAGACCCAGGACCACTACACACTAACAGGTAGGAGTCACCACCACCAAGACCCTGGACAGAGAGACCCAGGACCACTACACACTAACAGGTAGGAGTCACCACCACCAAGACCCTGGACAGAGAGACCCAGGACCACTACACACTAACAGGTAGGACAACACACACACCACACACACACACACACACACACACACACACACACACACACACACAGACACACACACAAACACACAAACACACACTCACACAAACACACACACACACACACACACACACACAAACACACACTCACACACACACACACACACACACACACAAACACACACACACACACACACACAAACACACACACACACACACACACACACACACACACACACACACACACACACACACACACACAGACACACACACACACCATCCATCAACACTAGTAGGACAGCTCCCTCAACCCTCTCCGTAGAACATAGCACAGCAAAAACGACACATCAATATGCATAGCTTTCTCAAAATAAATCATTTCTTCACATGGAATGCCTATTAAATGCCTGTTATAATCGTCTCATCCCCCACCAGTGTTTGCCAGGGACGGGGGCCTGCTTCCTAACTTCGCCAAGGTGGTGGTGCGTGTGTCGGTGCAGGACGAGAACGACAACGTGCCGGTGTTCCCAAGGCCGTGGTACGGCCTGGAGGTCCCTGAGAGCCAGAGCCCCGTGGAGCTGTGTATTCTGAGGGCCGCAGACACGGACGCTGGCCCCTCTGGTGACATAGAATACAAGATCACTGGTAAGAAGGGGGTGGGGGGGATGACCTCAACACAGGGCTCTATATATATCTTGATTACTCCACAGGGCTGTGTAGATATCTTTAGTACTCTAAAGGTCTCTGTAGATATCACACACACACACAAACACAAACACACACACACACACACACACACACACACACACACACACACACACACACACACACACAAACACAAACACACACAGATAATATCAAAGAGTCATCAGAGGAGGTCTCTGTAAAGTTAATTGATATTAATCTGCATGAAGCACAGTCCAAGGCAGAGGTCACACACACACGCACGCACGCACGCACACATACACACACACACACACACACACACACACACACACACACACACACACACACACACACACACACACACACACACACACACACACACAACACACACACAGGCAGAGAGACCATGGACTATGAAGTTATATTGACAGTGTACAGAACTGACATGATAAATACCTGGATACGTAGTGTTTGTATCCCAATTGGCACCCTATTCACTACGTAGTGCACTACTTTCTACCAGTGGCCATAGGATCTGGTCAAAGGTGGTGCACTATGTGGGGAATCTGGTGCTGTTTGGGATGCAGACAGTGTACAGGACTGAAGTCTTACGTACATTAACGAGTTCAGGAGTGAAGAACATCAAGAGAACATCCCTGGTCATCACTACGTGGTCCTCTGTAGCTCAGCTGGTAGAGCACGGCGCTTGTAACGCCGAGGTAGTGGGTTCGATCCCCGGGACCACCCCATACACAAAAAATGTATGCACACATGACTGTAAGTCACTTTGGATAAAAGCGTCTGCTAAATGGCATATTATATAGGTTATATACACTGAGTGTACAAAACATTAGGAACACCTTGCTGATATTGAGTCACACCCCCTCCCTCCTTTTGCCCTCAGAACGCACTCAATTCATCGGGGCATGAACTCAAAGGTGTCGAAAGAATTCCACAGGAATGCTGGCCCATGTTGACGCCAATGCAGTGTCTGTTTGCTCCTCATTACACAACACGGACCAACAAATATTATTTACATCAACATCATAGGAATCACTACAAAACGTATTGTATGACCTCTTATACACTATATTAGGCCCAGCCTTTGGAGCTTTGGTATTCCTAGATATGGCTACTATATTGTGATCACTACATCCAATGGATTTGGATACTTTGTGCGTATTGACATTCATATTGCACTGTATAGCCTTACCTAAGGATTGGGGATCAATGAAATGGCCCCGTGCAGCTCCTTGGTGGTGATCCGACATCCATGCTGATATGCCTGCCAGACATGCAGAGATGCGATTCGCCACCTGGTTATCAAACGGGGGGGGGGGAAAGGAGAAAAGTAATTGTGTGTCTGGTTGCTTCTCAACACATATTATTTACGTCATGAACATGGGAATCAATACAAAACGTATTGTATGACTTTGGTTTTCCTAGATATGGCTACTATATTGTGATCACTACATCCGATGGATTTGGATAATGCTTTCAAGCAAATTTCTGCGGCATTAGTAAAGATGTGATCAATACATGTTGATGATTCCATTCCTGTGCTGTTTGTAACTACCCTGGTAGGTTGACTGATAACCTGAACCAGGTTGCAGGCACTGGTTACAGTTATACGTTTTCTCTTGAGTGGGCTGCTTGATGAAAGACAGTCAATATTTAAATCACCCAGAAAATATACCTCTCTGTTGATACCACATACATTATCAAGCATTTCACACATTATCCAGATACTGACTGTTAGCACTTGGTGGTCTATAGCAGCTTCCCACCAGAATGGGCTTTAGGTGAGGCAGATGAACCTGTAGCCATATTACTTCAACAGTATTTAACATGAGATCCTCTCTAATCTTTACAGGAATGTGGTTCTGAATATAAACAGCAACACCTCCACCATTGACATTTCTGTATTTTCTGTAAATGTTATAACCTTGTATTGCTACCACTGTATCCTCAAAGGTATTATCTGAGTTTCAGAGATAGTCTGAATATGAATGTCATCTGTTACTAGCAAATTATAGATTTCATGAACCTTGTTTCTTAAGCTACATATATTAACGTGGGCTATTTTGAGCACTTTTCTTCTGGGATGCTTACTTGTTTTTACTGCTTTACTGGGAAGCTTAGCAGCAGTAGATATTCTCATGTTATTTATGTTAGTGCAGGGTGAGCTGCACACAGTGGACTTCCTACTAGGGCACACCACCTCAGTGCTAACAGTATAAATCTGGTTACCAGGCACATGATTACTGCATACAATAGCAGAGGCATTCAAGGCAGTTAGAGGAACATAAATTAGGTTACTTACATTGTGTCTACTGACCCCCCTGGGGTAATCTGCATTTGCTGAAGCATTTTGACCTGTAGCCTCTATCTTCCTCCCTCCCTCCTATAGCTGGAGACCCAAACAGGGACTTCCAGCTCCAAGCCAGTTCAGGGGCCCTGTCCACGTCTCGTCCCCTGGATCGGGAGCTCCGGGCAGGGTATACTCTGGAGGTGGTGGCCCTAGACCGTGGTTCTCCTGCTCTGAGCAGCACGGCCACAGTAGAGGTGACGGTGCTGGATTTAAATGACAACAGCCCAGCATTCAGCAGCAACAGCTACACCATAGACGTCTCAGAGGACACTGCCCGGGGAACTCCAGTCTTAGAGGTACGTTAAGATATGATATGCTCTGATAAGATATGATGTGTTCTGATAACATATGATATGTTCTGATTAGATAGGATATGTTCTGATAAGATAGGATATGTTCTGATAAGATAAGGATATGTACAGATATGATAAAAGATGAAATACAATATGATAGCAGCTAGACTCAGGGGTTGGATGGAACAATATTGAATAAAGTGTATGTGATATACCAACATATCAGGTCTTTACTAAGTTAGGATAAGTTAGATACAGTGCCTTCAAGTATTCAGACCCCTTGAATTTGTCCACATTTTGTTACTTTACAGCCTTATTCTAAAATATATTTTTATTTATTTTTATCCTCATCAATCTACACAAAATACCCCACAATGACAAAGCGAAAACAGGTTTTTAGAAATGTTTGCCAATTTATTAAAAATTAAAAACAGAAATACCTTATTTACATAAGTATTCAGACCCTTTGCTATGAGACTCGAAATTGAGCTCAGGTGAATTCTGTTTCCATTGATCATCCTTAAGATGTTTCTACAAGTTGATTGGAGTCCACCTGTGGTAAATTCAATTGATTTGATTTTTTTTTTTAAGATGGCGCCGACAGACATGACAGCTCTGCTTCCTGCTCCTGAGCAACTTCGCAGTAAAAAAATTTAAGATAATTTCTTTGTCAGTGGGCAAACGTACAAAATCAGCACGGGATCAAATACTTTTTTCCCTCACTGTATGGGCTGGAAGTAGAGGCATAAGCGTTGTTGTTCACTAGTTTACTCCAATTAGGGGAGGGGTCGTGGGGTTGGAAAGTAATAAAGAGAAATATATTTTTAAAAAGGTTGTGTATGTATATGTACAGTGGGGAAAAAAGTATTTAGTCAGCCACCAATTGTGCAAGTTCTCCCACTTAAAAAGATGAGAGAGGCCTGGAATTTTCATCATAGGTACACTTCAACTATGACAGACAAATTGAGAATTCTTTTCTCCAGAAAATCACATTGTAGGATTTTTAATGAATTTATTTGCTAATTATGGTGGAAAATAAGTATTTGGTTACCTACAAACAAGCAAGATTTCTGGCTCTCACAGACCTGTAACTTCTTCTTTAAGAGGCTCCTCTATCCTCCACTCGTTAACTGTATTAATGGCACCTGTTTGAACTTGTTATCAGTATAAATGACACCTGTCCACAACCTCAAACAGTCACACTCCAAACTCCACTATGGCCAAGACCAAAAGAGCTGTCAAAGGACACCAGAAACAAAATTGTAGACCTGCACCAGGCTGGGAAGACTGAATCTGCAATAGGTAAGCAGCTTGGTTTGAAGAAATCAACTGTGGGAGCAATTATTAGGAAATGGAAGACATACAAGACCACTGATCATCTCCCTCGATCTGGGGCTCCACGAAAGATCTCACCCCGGGGGTCAAAATGATCACAAGAACGGTGAGCAAAAATCCCAGAACCACACGGGGGAACATAGTGAATGACCTGCAGAGAGCTGGGACCGAAGTAACAAAGCCTACCATCAGTAACACACTACGCCACCAGGGACTCAAATCCTGCAGTGCCAGACGTGTCCCCCTGCTTAAGCCAGTACATGTCCAGGCCCGTCTGAAGTTTGCTAGAGTGCATTTGGATGATCCAGAAGAGGATTGGGAGAATGTCATATGGTCAGATGAAACCAAAATATAACTTTTTGGTAAAAACTCAACTCGTCGTGTTTGGAGGACAAAGAATGCTGAGTTGCATCCAAAGAACACCATACCTACTGTGAAGCATGGGGGTGGAAACATCATGCTTTGGGGCTGTTTTTCTGCAAAGGGACCAGGACGACTGATCCGTGTAAAGGAAAGAATGAATGGGGCCATGTATCGTGAGAATTTGAGTGAAAACCTCCTTCCATCAGCAAGGGCATTGAAGATGAAACGTGGCTGGGTCTTTCAGCATGACAATGATCCCAAACACACCGCCCGGGCAACAAAGGAGTGGCTTCGTAAGAAGCATTTCAAGGTCCTGGAGTGGCCTAGCCAGTCTCCAGATCTCAACACCATAGAAAATCTTTGGAGGGAGTTGAAAGTCCGTGTTGCCCAGCGACAGCCCCAAAACATCACTGCTCTAGAGGAGATCTGCATGGAGGAATGGGCCAAAATACCAGCAACAGTGTGTGAAAACCTTGTGAAGACTTACAGAAAACGTTTGACCTGTGTCATTGCCAACAAAGGGTATATAACAAAGTATTGAGAAACTTTTGTTATTGACCAAATACTTATTTTCCACCATAATTTGCTAATAAATTCATAAAAAATCCTACAATGTGATTTTCTGGATTTTTGTTTCTCATTTTGTCTGTCATAGTTGACGTGTACCTATGATGAAAATTACAGGCCTCTCTCATCTTTTTAAGTGGGAGAACTTGCACAATTGGTGGCCGACCAAATACTTTTTTCCCCCACTGTATATATATATTTGCGAGAAAGAAAAACATATGGGGGATTGGAAGTGATGCAGACAATTACATTGATGGAAGTTACAATCTATCTGCAATATTAAAGCTGATCTACCCCCCCCCACCCCCCAAAAAAATTAAAATAAGTTAGATATGTGGTTGACCCATCCTTAACTGTCACTAAAAACATAGTTTTACAGATTTTTAACACACATATTTGTGCTCCAGGTTACAGCCACAGACGCAGACGAGGGGGAGAACGGAAAGATTCTGTACTTCCTGAGTCGAGAGGCAAGAGGCACGTTTACCGTTGACGAAAACACCGGGCGAATCACCACAGCAGCACCGCTGGACCGGGAGAAGACAGTGTCATACAGCTTCCATGTGTTCGCTATCGACCGATCACCTGCAGAGCCAAGAAACACTTCTGCTCAGGTAACAGTCCTACGCAACAACAACAATACATCATACATTTTTCAATTAATACTTTCAAGGTCAAGGACAATGCGTATTTCATATTGGTCCACTACCTTCCTCCTCAGAGGATAACACATTTTAGTTAATCTTTTCCAAACCTTTCTCCTCCATCTCTCCCAAACCTCTCTCACCTTCTTTCCCAACCCTCTCCCATCTTCTTTCCCAACCCTCTCTCACCTTTCCCAACCCTCTCTCACCTTCTTTCCCAACCCTCTCTTCTCCCTCCCCCCTCTTTCTTTCTCCACCTCTCCGTAACCCAGGTAACCGTGACCATACTGGATGTGAACGACAATGCTCCATTCTTTATCCAAGACCCCCTCGTCGTTGAGGTCTCGGCCAGCCAATCACAACGCGTTCTGGCCACCATGCGGGCAGAGGACAAGGACTTTGGCGCCAACGGCTCCGTGTTCTACCGTTTCGCCGCTCCAGTGAGGGGCTTCAGCATCAACTCCCTAACGGGGGAGATCCAGGGGACGGAGGGGATAGACAAGCTGAGTCAGGCCCAGAGGACCCTCATGGTGGAGGCTATGGACCAGGGAACCCCGGCCCAGTCCAGCCTGGGGGTGGTGGTGGTCTATGTGAAGGAACAGCAGTATACAGGAATCAGGTTCTCAAGGAACGCCAGGGACGTCAACGTACAGGAGAACGCCGCCAAAGGTTTGTGGTAGTCCATCTATAGATGCTCAACTAACTATCAACAGACTATTGGGAACACATCAGCTGTTTGAACTGTTGCCTGTTACTGAGAATTATATTGGTGTTCTATTGGATTCTATTGAAGTTCTGTTGGATTCTTTTAACATTCTATTGGGTAGAGTAATAGTCTTTATTATCCCCTGGGGGCAATTCACTTTACAGTACATAGTAAAAACACAATGGACACATGCAAATACATATATACACTGTGGGAGTATGTTGACATTCTGTTGCATTCTTTTAACTTTCTGTTGGATTCTGTTGACATTCTGTTGGATTCTGTTGACTTTCTGTTGGATTCTTGTTGAAATGCATACGATTCCTCTTTGGTTAGTTTCTCTACCATGTTTGTAACCCTCTCCCTCTCTCTTTGGTTAGTTTCTCTACCATGTTTGTAACCCTCTCCATCTCTCTTTGGTTAGTTACTGTTATGACGAGTTTCTCTGGTATCTCGTACTTCAGGATGTAAGAGAGTAGTCGACCACTTAGATGGAGAGTTGATTCATTGTTATTTAATGGTTACAGTACTGGATTCAATGACAAGCGGTACGGGCGTAGCCCCTTGTCATCCGGATGAATTATATAGACAAATCTCTCAGTTTATATAATGCTCTCCGAGCTACTTCTATCCAACAGTTGCCAACCATTATTGAGTGTCACTCATCTCCTACAATAGGATCCCCATACATGGTATGGTGTGGCACCCTAGCCAGGCCGTTCCATCACATACCCCTCCTAAGATTAGCACCCGTGGCCCCCAATCTATCTAGGCACACCAACCTTTTGTCACTCACCAGTGACATCAATAACACATGGCGTCTCCTTGCCCTCTCTCCCACATACAGCTCATGAGTTTACAGACATTAACAAATCCTGTATCAAAAGTCATTATATCAGTGACTCTCCCGTGTTTGTAACCCTCTCCCTCTCTCTTTGGTAAGTGACTCTCCCATGTTTGTAACCCTCTCCCTCTCTCTTTGGTAAGTGCCTCTCCCGTGTTTGTAACCCTCTCCCTCTCTCTTTGGTAAGTGCCTCTCCCGTGTTTGTAACCCTCTCCCTCTCTCTTTGGTAAGTGCCTCTCCCGTGTTTGTAACCCTCTCCCTCTCTCTTTGGTAAGTGCCTCTCCCGTGTTTGTAACCCTCTCCCTCTCTCTTTGGTAAGTGCCTCTCCCGTGTTTGTAACCCTCTCCCTCTCTCTTTGGTAAGTGCCTCTCCCGTGTTTGTAACCCTCTCCCTATAAAGGAACGGCTGTAGTCCAGGCTCAGGCCCAGTACCCTGATGGAACTCAGACAGGCATCAGCTACAGCCTCTTCTCCGGAAACAGACTACAGGCCTTCAGCATCAGCACCTCTACAGGTTAATGTCACTATGCTACAACACTATAGGGTTAATATTATATTACTATACTACAACACTATATAGGGTTCATATTATATTACTATACTATAACACAATAGGGTTCATATTATATTACTATACTACAACACTATAGAGTTCATATTATATTACTATACTATAACACAATAGGGTTCATATTATATTACTATGCTACAACACTATAGGGTTAATATTATATTACTATACTACAACACTATAGGGTTAATGGTATATTGCTATACTACAACACTATAGAGTTAATGTTATATTACTATACTACAACACTATAGAGTTAATGTTATATTGCTATACTACAACACTATAGAGTTAATGTTATATTGCTATACTATAACACCATAGTTGTACCATATAGCGTACCCTGTGTGCACAACCCATGTGGAATTCCGGGTTCTCTGGCAACGTTTGGAACTGTCAATCTGCAGTTCATCTCAGCCTATGCTTCCCTTGACTTTTTGGCCCTGACGGAGACATGGATCCCCCCAGAGAACACTGCTACTCCAGCTGCTCTCTCTTCATCTGACTACGTTTTCTCTCACAGTCCGAGAGCATCTGGGCGTCGCGGTGGTGGCACAGGGCTGCTCATTTCTCCTAAGTGGAGATTTTCTATTTTCTCCCTGACTCACCTGTCCATCTCCTTATTTGAATTCCATGCTGTCGCTGTCACTTGTCAACTCAAGTTGAACATTATTCTCATGTATCGCCCACCAGGTGCCCTTAGATAATTCCTCAATGAGCTTGACACCTTGATAAACTCATTTCCTGACAATGGCTTACCGCTCCTCTTACGACTTCAACCTCCCAACGTCTGCCTTCGATTAATTTCTTTCCAACTTTCTCTTTCCCCGCCTTGCCTCTTTTGACCTCACCCTTTCCCAATCCCCTCCAACTCACAAGGCAGGCAATACGCTTGACCTCATCTTTACTAGAGGCTGTTCTCCTACTAATCTCTCTGCAACCCCCCTCCAGGTCTCTGATCACTACTTTGTTTCCTTTTCTGTCTCCCTTTCCTTCAACCCTAACCACTCAGCCCCTACCCAGATGGTCTCTCTCTCTCTCCCACTATTCTCTCCTCTTCTATCCTATCATCTCTCCCTTCTGCTGAATCCTTCTCCATCCTGTCTTTCCACATCCTATGACTCGCACTGTCCCCTTTCCTCCCGGCCGGCTCGGCCCTCCACTCCTGCTCCATGGCTGAGTGACTCATTGCGAGCTTACAGAACAGGGCTGCGGGTAGCTGAGCGAAAATTGAGGAAAACTAAACTTCTGGAGGACCAATCATCCTTTCACTCCCTCCTCTCTACCTTCTCTTCCTCTGTATCCGCTGCTAAAGCCACTTTCTACCACTCTAAATGTCAAGCTTCTGCCTCTAACCCTAGGAAACTATTTTCCACCTTCTCCTCCCTCCTTAATCCTCCTCCCCCTCCCTCCTCCCTCTCTGCGGACGACTTTGTCAACCACTTTGAAAAAAAGGATGGCGACATCCGCTACTCATTCACTCTCCAGATGACATCCTGCGACTAGTGAGGTCTGGCCGCCCGACAACCTGCCAACTCAACCCCATCCCCTCCTCCCTTCTCCAGACCATCTCTGGAGACCTTCTCCCATTCCTCACTTCCCTCATCAACTCATCCCTGCCAACTCAACCCCATCCCCTCCTCCTTTCTCCAGACCATCTCTGGAGACCTTCTCCCATTCCTCACTTCCCTCATCAACTCATCCCTGCCAACTCAACCCCATCCCCTCCTCCCTTCTCCAGACCATCTCTGGAGACCTTTTCCAATTCCTCACTTCCCTCATCAACTCATCCCTGACCACTGGCTGCGTCCCCTCTGACTTCAAAATGGCCCGAGTTGCTCCCCTCCTCAAGAAACCAACACTCGACTTATCTGCCCCTACCTACCTTCAGGCTATGCTCAAACCCTACACCCCAACCCGAGCACACCGTTCTGCCACCTCAGGTCTATTGGCAAAATCACCAGAAATTCATCTAAAAATCATTTGAATTCAGGACGTTTGTTCTGAACCACCTCCATGAATAATAAAATACAAATATGTGATCATGTCTCAATGTAGTCAAGGTATGAAATGATTGGTATTTTCAAATACAATCTATTTTTGGGATTACTGATGGTCAATTTTAACATACAAATTATTATAATTATGTTCCGGCCCCCCGACCATCCGCTCTGATAAAAATCGTCCCGCAGCTGAATCTAGTAGCCTACCCCTGCTCTACAGGTTAATAAAGCACATGCAAATACATTTATAGAGTTAAATACTAACGTCCAGTGTTGTAACAAATCAGATGAAGCCACCATAATATTCCTAACCCTGTCACATGTCCCTCACATTAACCTCTCCCTTACCTGTCTCCTGCCTGTCCCTCCAGGTGAGATCTGGGTTCAGAGTTCGTTAGGGCTGGACATTGAGGAAACTCCCCGACTCCGCCTGGTAGTGAAGGCTGAGACGGCTTCGTCCAGCTCCTTCATGGCCGTTAACCTGATCCTGCAGGACGTCAATGACAACCTGCCACTCTTCCAGCTCCAGAACTATGTGGCCTACATGAGAGAGGCTCAGGGCTATGACAGGCCTATCATACAGGTATGGTAAACACACAGCGCAAAGACACACACACGCTCACACACACGCTCACACACACACACACACGCTCACACACACACCACCACAACGCTCACACACCACGCTCACACACACGCTCGCACCACTACACACCACCCCACACACACCACACACACGCTCACACACCACACACACCACACGCTCACACACACCACTACTCCACACCCACACTCTCACACACAGTCACACCACCTCACACACACTCACACCCACCTCACACCCACGCTCACACACACCTCACACAACCCACACACGCTACACAACACACCCACGCTCACACAACCCACACCTCTCACACACACGCTCACACACGCCACCACCTACCACCACACACACACCACACAGCTTCACACACCTCACCCACACAACCACCCACACACACACCTCACACACACACACACACACACCACACACACACACCTCACACCACCACACCACACACACACACCCACACACCACACACACCCACACTCTCACACACACACACCTCACACACCACACACACCACACACAACCACACACACACCCACACACACACAACACACAAACACACACACACACACACAACACACACACACACACAAACACACAGACACACACACACACACACATACACACACACACGCTCACACACACACACACCACACCAGACACACACACACACACGCTCACACACACAACACACACGCTCACACACACACACACACACACACACCACACACAACGCTCACACGCTCACACACACACACACACACACACGCTCACACGCTCACACACACACGCTCACAAACACACACACACACACACTCACACACACACACACACACTCACACACGCGCACACACACACACACACACTCTCTCCACACTCTCCTACATTGCCTACTTCCTATCTCCTATGTCAGGTGGTGGCAGAGGATCTGGACCAGGGCCAGAACGGTCAGGTGACCTACTCCATCCAATCATCAGGAGGCATGAGCGGCCTGTTCAAGATTGACCCTGTCACAGGAAGCATCACCACCACGGCCATCATGGACCGAGAGATCTGGACTCAGACCAAGTGAGGGGGTAGCTGAACAACTACTGTGGGTGTGTGTTTGGGGGTGTGTGTGTGGGGGTGTGTGGGTGGGTGTGTGTGGGGGTGTGTGGGTGGGTGTGGGTGGGTGGGTGTGGGTTTGGGTGTGGGTGGGTGGGTGGGCGGGTGGGCGGGGGGGTGTGGGTGGGTGGGTGTGAGACAGAGAGATCTGGACTCAGACCAAGTGAGGGGGTAGCTGAACAACTACTGTGGGTGTGTGTGTGGGGGTGTGTGTGTGGGGGTGTGTGGGTGGGTGTGAGACAGAGACCTGGATTCAGAACAAGTGAGAATACTGATCTAGAATCAGATTAAGCTTCCCCAATCATAACCTAAATCATCAGGGCAAAGACACAACATCGTCTTCCTCAATTCCATTTTAATTCCAATCAATTCAGAAAGTAAATTCCAATTTCCAATTCATTTTTATCCTAATTAAAAAGCATTGAAGATAATTTGAATATATATTTCAGTGTACTTCCTGATTTGACTGGAATAAAATGGAATTGACCCCCCAACCTGCCTTGGCTCAGTGTCTTCATCCTACTCCCCAGGGAGAAGGTTCTAGAATGACCCCAACCTGCCTTGGCTCAGTGTCTTCATCCTACTCCCCAGGGAGAAGGTTCTAGAATAGAACAAAGTTAACAGTCCTCAAGGTATTGTGGTATTGTTTTCAAATCCAGATGGATATTTCCAAGGCTATATATCAACTGTTTATTACCGTCACATTTGACGCAAATGTTGTCAGACTCGTATCAGTCCTACTCTATTGGTAGACAGTGGATGGATAAATGACATACACCTGCTGTAGATCACACCGTTGGATTGTGTTGATTCTATTTATTTTCCACTAAAGACACTAACATAACATTCTATACATTCCATGAGTTTAACAACCCTCCTCCTTCCCTGTACTACTCCTTACCTGTCCTCCTCCTTCCCTGTCTCCTCCTTCCCTGTCCTCCTCCTTCCCTGTCCTTTGCCTTCCCTGTCTCCTCCTTCCCTGTCCTCCTCCTTCCCTGTCCTCCTCCTTCCCTGTCTCCTCCTTCCCTGTCCACTTCCTTCCCTGTCTCCTCCTTCCCTGTCCTCCTCCTTCCCTGTCTCCTCCTTCCCTGTCCTCCTCCTTCCCTGTCTCATCCTTCTCTGTCCTCCTCCTCCCCTGTCCTCCTCCTTCCCTGTCCTCCTCCTTCCCTGTCCTCCTCCTTCCCTGTCATCTCCTTCCATGTCCTCCTCATTCCCTGTCTCCTCCTTCCCTGTCTCCTCCTTCCCTGTCCTCCTTCTTCCCTGTCTTCTCCTTCCCTGTCCTCCTCCTTCCCTGTTCTCCTCCTTCCCTGTCTACCTCCTTCCCTGTCCTCCTCCTTCCCTGTTCTCCTCCTTCCCTGTCCTTCTCCTTCCCTGTCTTCCTCCTTCCCTGTCTCCTCCTTCCCTGTCTCCTCCTTCCCTGTCTCCTCCTTCCCTGTCCTCCTCCTTCCCTGTCCTCCTCCTTTCCTGTCCTCCTCCTTCCCTGTCTTCCTGTCACGAGAATTTCTATCTCTAATTAATCAAACTCAATGCTTTGAATAATTCCCAGAGGGTGTTATGCTCTGGTTTTAATCATGAATTAAACGAAGGTCCGCAACCAACAAGAATGATCTGTATGTTTTAATCATGGAGAGCTCTGGCGCCAAAACACATACATACAGCTTTTATACCCCCTGACACACAAAGGCACTTTGCTCCGCCCACCTTTAAACCGTTTCTTAGCCCCCTTCACCCTGGAATGCTTTCTCAGCAGTTTCTAACTCCTCCCCTCTGTTAGTGGGTTGACACTACATTATAACTCTAACATCGTTCACACATTTATACTGTATTTGGGGTGAAATCCTTTAGTCATTATTCTTAAAAAACTAATTAATCTATCACCTCCTCCTTCCCTGTCCTCCTCCTTCCCTGTCCTCCTCCTTCCCTGTCTCCTCCTTCCCTGTCCTCCTCTTTCCCTGTCTCCTCCTTCCCTGTCTCCTCCTTCCCTGTCCTCCTCCTTCCCTGTCTCCTCCTTCCCTGTCCTCCTCCTTCCCTGTCCTCCTCCTTCCCTGTCCTCCTCCTTCCCTGTCTCCTCCTTCCCTGTCCTCCTCTTTCCCTGTCTCCTCCTTCCCTGTCTCCTCCTTCCCTGTCCTCCTCCTTCCCTGTCTCCTCCTTCCCTGTCCTCCCTCCTTCCCTGTCCTCCTCCTTCCCTGTCCTCCTCCTTCCCTGTCCTCCTCCTTCCCTGTCCTCCTCCTTCCCTGTCTCCCTCCTTCCCTGTCCTCCTCTTTCCCTGTCTCCTCCTTCCCTGTCTCCTCCTTCCCTGTCCTCCTCCTTCCCTGTCTCCTCCTTCCCTGTCCTCCTCCTTCCCTGTCCTCCTCCTTCCCTGTCCTCCTCCTTCCCTGTCCTCCTCCTTCCCTGTCCTCCTCCTTGCCTGTCCTCCTCCTTCCCTGTCCTCTTCCTTCCCTGTCCTCCTCCTTCCCTGTCCTCCTCCTTCCCTGTCCTCCTCCTTCCCTCCCTTCCCTGTCTCCCCTCCCTGTCCTCATGTCCCTGTCCTCCCCTTGCCTGTCCTCCTCCTTCCCTGTCTCCTTCTTCCTGTCTCCTCCTTCCCTGTCCTCCTCTTTGCCATTTCCTCCTCCTTTCCTGTCCTCCTCCTTCCATGTCTCCTCCTTCCCTGTCCTCCTCCTTCCCTGCCTCCTCCTTCCCTGTCCTCTTCCTTCCCTGTCCTCCTCCTTCCCTGCCTCCTCCTTCCCTGTCCTCTTCCTTCCCTGTCCTCCTCCTTCCCTGTCCTCTTCCTTCCCTGTCCTCCTTCCTACCCTGTCCTCCTCATTCCCTGTCCTCCTCCTTGCCTGTCCTCCTCCTTCCCTGTCCTCCTTCTTCCCTGTCTCCTCCTTCCCTGTCCTCCTCCTTGCCTGTCCTCCTCCTTCCCTGTCCTCCTCCTTCCATGTCTCCTCCTTCCCTGTCCTCCTCCTTCCCTGCCTCCTCTTTCTCTTACTCCTCTTTAGAATTCCATCCTTTACTTCTTAGACTAACGAAATGATGAAACATAATTTTCTGCCTTTATGTCTTTGATATGTGGTTGTCTCACCCAGCTACCTTAAGATGAATGCACTCATTATAAGTTGCTCAGAACAATAGGCGTGTACGGACATAAAAGATACATGGGAAAAGGTTGGCGTCACTGAAAGACGGAGCCATCATCTCAGACCAGAACACTGATGATTGTTTTGTTTTGTTTTGGCGACAGGCTGGTCGTCACAGCTACAGACAGGGGCAGCCCGCGATTGACCGGTTCGGCCACGCTGACGGTGGTCATCGTAGACCTGAACGACAACAGTCCTACAATCCCCCTGCCCCGGGAGGTCCGCATCCCTGAGAGTGAGTCACCTTTGACCTTTAACCTGTAGGATGATACTCTAACGACCTCCTCAAAAGTTGTGGATCTCTTGCCGTAACAGCTAAGGTGTTGAGTTGACAGTCGAAAGGTCAAGGTTCAAGCCTTGGTTGGGACTAGCCCACTGACTTCGCTATCTATAGGACCTTTACAATACGCTTTACACAGTAATATATAAAGACACAACCAACACAAGAAAAACAGCCAACCAACATGACATGGTAAGACTCATTGGAGACCCACTCAAACATAGTAAGCTATGTAGCTTGCTTTCTTGTGATAGTTGTTCGGTAGATTTTCAAAAAGTCATACCCGTTCCTGTACCCCCCCCACCCCCTCCACAGACACTCTGATCGGCACGGAGATCACCTTGGTAACGGGTAACGACGTGGACTCCAGTCCGGCCCTGTCCTACAGCCTCCAGCTGGACGGGTCGTCCCAGGGGAAGTTTGGGATCCACCGCTACAGTGGAGGGGTGTCTCTGACCGCCCCTCTGGACTACGAGGACAGGACCTGGTACACGCTAACCATCAGGGCTACTGACTCCCAACACCAGACTGAGGCTAATATCACCGTAGTGGTGGAGGACGTCAATGATAACGCTCCTATGTTCACACAGGATCTATATCAGGTAATATACAGTGAATTAGCATAGCTGTCAATGACCGATAAAACATAATGTTTTTTTTTAAACGTTCTAAGAATGAAAGTGAAAATGTTGCCTGTTCTAGGAACGTACACTTTTAGGTTGCAGGGAGGTTCTGAGAACGTTTTACTATGGTTCCCTGAAAGTTTTCCTGGGAGGTTTTATTAACGTTCTGAGAAAGGAAATTATAGGTTATTTGAAGGTAATTAAATAACGTTTTGAGAACATTCTCTAAATGTTGTGAATGTTTTATACAGGTTATTTGGAGGTTTTTGAATAACTTCCTTATAACTTTTAGTGAATGTTTCAATTCGACTTTTAATTAAAAAAAATATATTTTTAGCAGACGCTCTTATCCAGAGCGACTTACAGTTAGTGAGTGCATACATTTTTCATACTGGCCCCCCGTGGGAATCGAACCCACAACCTTGGCGTTGCAAACGCCATGCTCTACCAACTGAGCTACATGGGACTGTAACACTGCTAGCTTAGTTTGGGTTAACTATTTTGACCTCAGACAGATTGTTAATTTATGTCTATTCAAACAGACCCAATTTCAAGGGAAACAAGCACTCATTAACATCAGGTGTGGCCAATTAGTGGGTGTGGCCAATTACACCTGAACACACTTAACAAGATAGAGGATGGAGAGAGTTTTGTTGATGCTGAGAACTGAATGTATATGTATAATATTCTTAGAACATTCTTTGAACGTTACTAATATTTTTTTTATGGTTTTTAATGGAACGTTTTCTTAATGTTCTGAGAGGATGACTTTAAATCAAACCATGAGGAAACCTGCTGAAAACATTATGCTGAAGTACTGAAATTCCTACAGAAGAACATTGTTTCTTAATGTTCCCTGATCACATGACTTTAAATAGCAGTGGAGGCTCCTCAGAGGAGGAAGGTGAGGACCATCCTCCTCAGAGAATTTCATACAAAAAAAATAGTGAAACATTAAAAAAGTTAGCCTTTTTAGATAAAACTACTAAATATATTCACGTCCCCAAATAATTGATTAAAACACAGTTTTGCAATGAATGTCTACAGTAGCCTCAACAGCACTCTGTAGGGTAGCACTATGGTGTAGCCGGAGGACAGCTAGTTTCTGTCCTCCTCTGGGTACATTGACTTCAATACAAAACCTAGGAGGCTCTTGGTTCTCACCCCCTTCCATAGACATACACAGTAATTATGACAACTTCTGGAGGACGTCCTACAACCTATCAGAGCTCTTGCAGCATGAACTGACATGTTGTCCACCCAATCAAAGGATCAGAGAATGAATCTAGTACTGAAAGCATGAGCTACAGCTAGCTAGCACTGCAGTGTATAACATGTGTTATCACGTGTTAACATGTCTATGTTGCTGCTGAAGGGATCATGCTGTTTGTATGTTGCTGCTGAAGTGATCATGCTGTTTGTCTGTTGCTGCTATGAAAGTTAACTGTGATTGTGTGTGATCAGGGGTGTATTCATTCCGCCGATTCTGTTGAAAAAAAAAGCTTCTTAAACGGAAGCAAACGGAATAAAACGGGGATAAACATACCTGAATTTGTCCAATAGAAACTCTCGTTTGCAACTAATGATTACACCCTAGATCAGCTAGATGCAGGCAAGAGTGTGCAAGGCGGTATTGAATGTTTCAATGTCTGTCACCTTGATTACTCACATTTCTCTCGACCTGTGCACTTTAACCTATAATTCAAATACAACTACTGTAAATTAATGAGATAAGCCAAGAGCTGTGGTTTGAAACAAATGTTTAATGACACTACTAGATCATCAACTAAGTTCGGTCACCGTTCGGACACGTGCATTGATCTGATCTTCTGTAATATACCATTGCAATGCTTAAAGGCCAGATTAATGCCAGTGGGCTGAACAGACCATAATATTGTGACCATGACCATTAACACTAAGGTTCCAGAGAAACCCTCAAGAATGATGGTCAAGAGGATATTTTAAAACATTTAATCACGAGCAATTTCAAAATGGTTTGGCTTCTGTACCCTGGGAGCTGATTTATCTAGAGGACGATTTAAATCACGCTACAGAATGTTCTAGAGGACGATTTAAATCACGCTACAGAATGTTCTAGAGGACGATTTAAATCACGCTACGGAATGTTCTAGAGGATGATTTAAATCACGCTACGGAATGTTCTAGAGGATGATTTAAATCACGCTACAGAATGTTCTAGAGGACGATTTAAATCACGCTACAGAATGTTCTAGAGGACGATTTAAATCACGCTACAGAATGTTCTAGAGGACGATTTAAATCACGCTACGGAATGTTCTAGAGGACGATTTAAATCACGCTACAGAATGTTCTAGAGGACGATTTAAATCACGCTACAGAATGTTCTAGAGGACGATTTAAATCACACTACAGAATGTTCTAGAGGACGATTTAAATCACACTACAGAATGTTCTAGAGGACGATTTAAATCACGCTACAGAATGTTCTAGAGGACGATTTAAATCACGCTACGGAATGTTCTAGAGGACGATTTAAATCTTGCTACAGAATGTTCTAGAGGACGATTTAAATCACGCTACGGAATGTTCTAGAGGACGATTTAAATCACGCTACAGAATGTTCTAGAGGACGATTTAAATCACGCTACAGAATGTTCTAGAGGATGATTTAAATCACACTACAGAATGTTCTAGAGGATGATTTAAATCAAGCTACAGAATGTTTTATTGATTTGCTCACTGGGGTAATGGACCATCATGCCCCAGTAAGAAAGAGTACAGTTTGGGCTCGTCCATCTCCATGAATTGATGATGAACTGGGTGAGGCGTTTTCTCAGTGGGAAAAGTCTTAACATCCAAATCTAAACTACAAATTGATTAACCGAATTATAGAACCCCTGCGAAAATTATGCAGTTAAATTAACTCGTAAAGAAAAAAACTTTATTTTACAAAAATGCTTTTATTGATTGTAAAAATGGTTCAAAAAAAAGGTATGGAATACAGTCAAGGGCTTACCTGGTACATCTATCTCATCATGTCCATCTAGTGTGGAGGTTGATGGAGGACAATAACAAAACCAGCTGATATTTTTTACAAAGAAAACTAATTTGATGAGCGATAATGTAAACATCCATTTTTCCAACAAGCTGTTGTCCAATGGATTGATGATCATATTATGAGCAACAAAAAACCCTGCTCTTTTAGTCAACCATTGGTTTCAGTAGAGGAGGTGTTAAACCTATTGAAGTCATTACCTAATGGTAAATCTACAGGTTATGATCTCATGGAAAATGTTTTACTTTGCTATGCTGCTACCCAGATTGCAGCTCCACTGAAATATATATTTAATTGGTCACTGGAAAAGGGGACATTTCCAAAGGTATGGAAGCATGCTAAACTGTGTCCAATCCCGAAAGACAGCAAAGAACCCATTGCCCCTGCCAATAGTCGACCAATCAGTCTACTCCCTTCTCTCAGTAAGATATTGGAGGGTATTGTGAGTAGACAAATAAAGATTGATCTGATCACAGCCAATCAGCATGCTATTTTCATCCACTAATTTAGTTTTCAGGGACTCTGCTCAATATAAGAATTACACCAATATCTTGCATTTATTTGGTTAGATTTCTGCTGTTTATTGTGTGGTGTTCTGTTGACTATTATGGGGTGTTAAACTATAATTGTGTTTCCCAGGTAACGTTGCCAGAACATTCCCTGCCAGGCAGTCCCGTTATCACGGTGACGGCGACTGACCGTGACTCAAGGGAGAATGGAAAGGTCACCTACAGGGTGATGTCATCAAAACTAAATGGCTTCTATGTTGACCCCAGCAACGGTACGAGGGTTCACGTTTCTTCCTACCTTTCACACACATAGAATAGACACAATGCCATGCTATGACACTTGATAACATGGGGAAACTATCTGGTTCACTGTAGGCCATTAGTGAATAGGATTGAAGAAGAGATGCCATTTAGCAAACGCTTTTATCCAAAGCGACCTTAGTCATGCATGCATTCATTTTTACGTCTGGGTGTTCCCGGGAATCAAACCCACTTCCCTGTGCAATGTTCTACCAACTAAGCTACAAAGGATTGACATATGGGCTTATGGGTAAATTTGAAGTAAATGGGTTTCAAACCTGCATTTATTAATTTTTTAATGGAATTATTACTGATACTTCAATGTTGTTATTTATCTTGGTTCCCTACAGGCACCCTGTTCATCGGGGAGAGGGCAGAGTTTAACCCAGAGAACCCGTCCGTCAGTGTGGTCATCGAGGCCCGAGATGGCGGCTACCCGCCCCTCTCCTCCCTCACCACCGTAAAGGTCCACCTATCAGACGTCAATGACAACGCTCCCATCTTCCACCAATCAGAGTACAGGTAGGTCCTGTCTTCCGCCAGAGTACAGGTATGTCACAACGCTCCTGTCTTCCACCAATCAGAGTACAGGTAGGTCCTGTCTTTCACCAATCAGAGTACAGGTAGGACCTGTATTCCACCAATCAGAGTACTCTAGATGATATCTGGTATGTGGAGAGGTGAGAAGTGAGAAGTGACTGAGATTATTTGGTGGGCCATGGGGGTATAAGGGCGAGGTGGGAATGTATCCAGTGCAGCAGGGTTACCACTCCTACCCAGGAGGACATTATTTTCAATCACAGGAAAGGAACACACAAGTGTTGCTACAGTCGTACAGTATAAAATCAAAGCGTTTAAATTTACACAAATTAAACAAATAATGTTTATTCTGTTCCAGGGCGACAGTGTCGGAGGACTCTATCCCTGGGGCGACCATCCTGACCCTGGAAGCGGTGGATGCTGACCTCTCCCGGGACAACTGCGGCTTCGACTTCGCCATCGCCAGCGGCAACACCGGGAATGTCTTCCAGATCGAGAGCAGCGTGCGCTTCCTGGAGGGGCGGGGCTTCCAGACCATAGGGACACTCCTATTGGCAGAGGGGCTGGACTTTGAGGCCACACCCCTCTATAACCTGACAGTGGTGGTGTCTGACAGAGGGGTTCCGCAGCGTAGTTCTAGCGTTGCCGCGGTGATTACCATTGGCGATGTCAACGATAACCCGCCGGCGTTCGGCAGGGCGGAGTACGCCGTGTCGCTGAGTGAAGCAGCGGCCGCTGGGACAGAGATACTACGACTCACTGCCACAGGTGAGGGAGCACACACACACACACACACACACACACACACACACACACACACACACACACACACACACACACACACACACACACAGGGTTGGAGGAAATGGTGGAGAGGAGATGGGGTGGTGAAAATGAAATGAAATCAATGTGAAATGTCTCCCTATCTTCTGGCTAGTGTTATTAATACATAACATCTGTTTGTTTTATTATGACACTGTGTTAAATGTTTTTCTTGCTATGTCTCTCTCTCTCTCTCTCTCCTCTCTCTCTCTCAGTCTCTCTCGCGCGTCTGCTCTCTCCTCTCTCTCTCTTCTATCTCTCTCTCTCTCTCTCTCTCTCTCTCTCTCTCTGCTCTATCCTCTCTCTCTCTCTCTCGCTCTCTCTCTCTCTCTCTCTCTCTCTCTCCCTCCCTCCCTCCCCTCCAGACCCAGACTCGGCCCCCAATGCAGAGGTCCAATACAGTATCAGCTCAGGCGATGAGATGGACCTGTTCACGGTCGACCAGTGGACCGGGGCGCTGCGGTTACAGCGACCGCTCGACCGCGAGCACCAGTCCTCCCACTTGGTGATCGTACAGGCCTCGGACGGCCGTGGTCACTTTGCCCTGGCTCCAGTCAACGTGGAGGTCAAAGACATCAACGATAACAGACCCTTCTTCCCCATCGAGACCCTGACCGCCAGCGTCAGAGAGAACCTGCCGGTCAACTCAGCTGTGACCATACTCCACGCCATAGACCATGACACTGGGATGTACGGTCAGCTGAACTACTACATAGTGGAGTGGGGTCAAGGGTCAGGAGTCATGGGGAGAGAGGCCTTCACCGTGGACCAGAGTTCAGGAGAAGTCAAGGCTAAGATGGCCTTCGACTTCGAGAAGGTCAACTCGTTTAATTTTGTCGCTCTGGCGGTGGACGCCGGTAACCACTCAGCCACAGTAACCGTCCAGGTGTACGTGACCGGTGAGGATGAGTACGACCCGCTCTTCATCACACCGGAGTTCTCCTTCGAGGTCCCGGAGGGGGCAAAGAGGGGCCAGAGCATCGGACAGGTCCAGGCGAATGATGAGGACGGAGGTGTAGACGGTATCGTCCTCTTCTCCCTCCCCCACACCTCCCCGTACTTCGAAGTCAACAAAACAACCGGCGTGGTCTTTCTGAAGATGGACGGATCTTCTAGTCGCAGCAGTGGAACAGGGGAGACCAGGACAATGAGTCTGGACGTTCAGGCCCACAGTCCTCTGGACACGTCCCGGGTCACCATCGCCCAGCTGATCATCGATGTGACCAACACGTCCTTCGGCCTGGGGACAGACCTCAATATCCTGCTGATCAGCATCATCACTGTGTCGCTAGGGGTCATCGTGCTCCTAGTGGTCATGGCTGTGGTCATCTTCCTGGTCAAGTCCAAGAGACGCAGGAAGAACAATGGACAGGACAACAGGGACATGGCCTTGGGAACCGCTCTGCAGAAACTAGACGAGTCCAAGTCCGGAGGATCAGAGAGGATCTATCATCAGGCGTTACCAGGGTACGCCGGCAAACAGGGCGGAGCAGGGGGTGGGCCCTACACCCGGGGGGGCTCCCTTGACCCCTCCCACTCCAGCGGGCGTGGCTCAGCTGAGGCGGCGGAGGACGATGAGATCAAGATGATCAACGAGTACCCCCGCGTGGCGTCCATCTCCTCGTCCATGCAGGAGCACATCTCAGCCCGCGGGCCGGACTCTGGCATCCAGCAGGACGCTGACCAGCTATCTGACGTCTCCTGCGAGCCAGCCACGCTGGAGGGAAGCACTTGGTTCAAAGGCAAGAAGCTGGGAGGGAGTCTTAGCGGGACCATGCTGTCTGGACAGCTGCCTGTCTACAAGGACGAGCTGGGAGGAGGGTACCTGGGGGTGGGGAGGGGACTCAACATCTCCCATCCTAAAGATTACGCCTTCCCAGAGGACGGGAAGCCCTCGGTGGATGGGTCTCTGACAGCCATAGTGGCCAGCGACGAGGAGCTGAGGGGCAGTTATAACTGGGACTACCTGCTCAACTGGTGCCCTCAGTTCCTACCACTAGCCAACGTCTTCACAGAGATCGCCAGGCTCAAAGACGAGACGGCTCCACAGAACCAGACCAACCCGCGCCAGCCCTTCCAGCCCAAAGCCAAGACAGACCCCAAGCCTCGCATCGACCCACCGCCCCTCATCACCGCCGTGGCCCACCCCGGGGCTAAGTCCGTGCCTCCGAAGGTCCCTGTCATCGGACGCACCTTCCCTCAACTGGCCACCCTCCGACGGTCCCCCATAAGCCACGAGGGCTCCATCTCCTCAGCAGCCATGTCCCCCAGCTTCTCCCCCTCTCTCTCCCCCTTGGCTTCCCGCTCCCCCGCCGTCTCCCCCTTCGGAGTCACCCAGGGCCCCTCGGCCTCCATGATCAGTACCAGGAACCCCTCGCTGGACCACAGCTCCGACCCCGAGATGAGGATCTGAGGACAAGGTTGTTTTAG
Organism: Coregonus sp. 'balchen'; assembly: GCA_902810595.1. NCBI lineage: Eukaryota > Metazoa > Chordata > Actinopteri > Salmoniformes > Salmonidae > Coregonus > Coregonus sp. 'balchen'. The sequence continues at coordinate 56,324,065 of LR778265.1, read as the reverse complement.
GTTTTAGAGACATGTTTCAAAAGATGTAGTTTTTTTTTTTTTTTCTGAGAAAGTAAAGGGTACTAAAATCAGAACCTAAATCAGCTCCTAGGAAGGAAGGGTTTTAGAGACATGTTTCTATGGTGTTTCTATGATGTATGTTTTATCATCTGAGAAAGTAAAGGGTGCTAAAATCTGACCTTGTATCAGCTCCTAGGACAGATGAAAATGACTTTCAGGACACACCTCCTCAAATGAAGGGGGATACAGTGTACTCTGGAAACATGGGAAACACTCTTTTCACGACACTTCAATACCGAAGTGACTTTTTTTTGTAGCAGGTTAGGAGAATTAATGTAGCGGGTTTAGGAAAAGGGTTAAGTTTAGCGAAAATGCTCTCTTAACCTGCTATGAAAACCACTTTGTACTGAGGTGGCGTGAAAAGAGTGTGTCCCCTGGGAACATTTCAATTAGTGAGACCGAGTGAGTGCCAAGATGAGGTTCAAGAACACAGACATTAATGTTATGAGATCGTCACATTACAGCCAACCTGTTTTCTGAAGGGTCAAGTGGATTATACTTTCTCATCCTGGGTGCACTTAGACCTATCCTTCTATGAATGTACATTACACAGGTGAACCGTGGGGTGGGGGAGGTGAGCATTGACAACAGACCAGCCCTCTCCTCTCCATGTCCACAATGACGAAGGCCTCTGAGAACTGCCACTGGGTTAGGAGATTAACTCACTTCTCGGCTGCAGAAATATCATGAATTGGATCCAACCCTGCAGCCAGCTGTAGCTGCAGACTGACCCTGCCTGCAGACAGAGGCCCTCAGTAGTGAAATATGTAGATACAGCTGGTTGCAGGGTTGAATCCAATTCATGATATTTCTGCAGCCGAGAAGTGAGTTAATCTCCTAACCCTGTGGCAGTTCTCAGAGGCCTGCGTCAATGTGGACATGGAGAGGAGAGTGCTGGTCTGTTCTCAGCTGGTTGCAGGGTTGGATCCAGTGGCAGTTCTCAGCTGGTTGCAGGGTTGGATCCTGTGGCAGTTCTCAGCTGGTTGCAGGGTTGGATCCTGTGGCAGTTCTCAGCTGGTTGCAGGGTTGGATCCTGTGGCAGTTCTCAGCTGGTTGCAGGGTTGGATCCTGTGGCAGTTCTCAGAGGCCGGTTGGAGGTTGGAGTAGGATCCTTCTTCAGCTGAGAGGCCAGTTCCTCTGAATGTCAGAGCTCCTTCGTGAGGAACTGTCCTCTCAGCTACAGAAGGATCCAATCTGCAGCCACATGCAGCTGCAGACTGACCCTCCCTGCAGAAAGAAGCCCTCAGTAGTGAAGTCTGTAGATACAGTAGATGTGTAGTTTTCAGGTCACTCCTCGCTGGCTGGCCAGAGAGAAAAAGGTTTCTGCTGTTCCTCTCTTAGACTTCTGTCTCTTCAAATTATAGAACTCCATTTAAAGACTCCAGTGTTCCGTTGTGGTGGTCTCACAAACAAAATGTCTACTTACATTACATACAAGATGGCTGCTTTAAAAATGGCTGCCGTTTCTCCTTCTGTGTATCCAATGGACTAGATGTCTGTGTGTTGAAAAATACATTAATGATCCAGCCAGTGTTTTGTACATTGGAAATGGGGACTGAAGCTGACGATTTCCTCTGTTACTCCTTTTTTGTTTTTGATGTATTTTTGATATATTTTTATATTGACCGTTGATTTCTGATTTGAAATATCAGGTTATCGTTTCATTCTATTTACATGTATAATTGTATGTATGTATGTCTGTCTGTCTGTCTGTCTGTCTGTCTGTCTGTCTGTCTGTCTGTCTGTCTGTCTGTCTGTCTGTCTGTGGTATGCATGTTTTGTCAGTCGTAGGTTTTAGAGCCACCGTTATGTGTGTTTGTGAACTCATGACAGCTGTGATTGGGGAACATTTGTGTTTTGATGATTATTTATATGAAGAAAAGGAACTGCTGCCAATGTTGACAGCGGGAAATCACGTTCAGTTTTCATCATGCTGTATTGTATCTGATTTTATTTTATTTTTTGTCAAAATGAAGATCTTCCAAACATCTCCGGGAAAACTATGTAGAGAGCAACAACCAGGCAGGAACAGGGATGGAGCATTGACTAGACCTGTCCTCAGTGTTAACCTGTTAGTAAACTATAGCACACGTCTCTCTGGAATTCAGGGACAGTTCCATTTCCAGTTCACCTCTGTGTCTTTTTGTATGACGTGCTTCTGGGTCAACTCAATAGGCAATGATGTGATGTTTCATTATCATTACCTTATCATTACCTTATCATTACATTATCATTACCTTATTATTACCTTATCATTACCTTATCATTACCTTATCATTACCTTATCATTACCTTATCATTATCCTCATTATCCCTCCTTATGATCCCACTGTAAGCTTGTCTTCTCATACCCTTATACACAGTGGCTTGCCAAAGTATTCACCCCACTTGGCATTTTTCCTATTTTGCTGCCTTACAACCTGGAGTTAAAATTGATCTTTTGGGGGGGGGTTGTATCATTTAATTTACACAACATGCCTACCACTTTGAAGATGCAACATATTTTTTCTTGTGAAACTAACAAGAATAAGCTTGGCACAACCTGACAAACAGAACTTGAGCGTGCATAACTATTCACCCCCCCAAAGTCTATACTTTGTAGAGCCACCTTTTGCAGCAATTACAGCTGCAAGTCTCTTAGGGTATGTCTCTATAAGCTTGGCACATCTAGCCACTGGGATTTTTGCCCATTCTTCAAGGCAACACTGCTCCAGCTCCTTCAAGTTGGATGGGTTCCGCTGGTGTATAGCAATCTTAAAGTCATACTACAGATTCTCAATTGGATTGAGGTCTGGGCTTTGACTAGGCCATTCCAAGACATTTAAATGTTTCCTGTTAAACCGCTCAAGTGTTGCTTTAGCAGTATGCTTAGGGTCATTGTCCTGCTGGAAGGTGAACCTCCGTCCCAGTCTCAAATCTCTGGAAGACTGAAACAGGTTTCCCTCAAGAATTTCCCTGTATTTAGCGTCATCCATCATTCCTTCAATTCTGACCAGTTTCCCAGTCCCTGCCGATGAAAAACATCCCCACAGCATGATGCTGCCACCACCATTCTTCACTGTGGGGATGGTGTTCTCGGGGTGATGAGAGGTGTTGGGTTTGCGCCAGACATAGCGTTTTCCTTGATGGCCAAAAAGCTCAGTCCTATTGACAGATACTCCAATCTCCGCTGTGGAGCTTTGCAGCTCCTTCAGGGTTATCTTTGGCCTCTTTGTTGCCTCTCTGATTAATGCCCTCCTTGCCTGGTCCATGAGTTTTGGTGGGCGGCCCTCTCTTGGCAGGTTTGTTGTGGTGCCATATTCTTTCTATTTTTTTATAATGGATTTAATGGTGCTCCGTGGGATGTTCAAAGTTTCTGATATTTTTATATAACCCAACCCTGATCTGTACTTCTCCACAACTTTGACCCTGACATGTTTGGAGAGCTACTTGGTCTTCATGGTGCCACTTGCTTGGTGGTGCCCCTTGCTTAGTGGTGTTGCAGACTTTGGGGCCTTTCAGAATAGGTGTATATATACTGAGATCATGTGACAGATCATGTGACACTTAGATTGCACACATGTGGACTTTATTTAACTAATTAAGTGACTTCTGAAGGTAATTGGTTGCACCAGATCTTATTTAGGGGCTTCATAGCAAAGGGGGTGAATACATATGCACGCACCACTTTTCCGTTATTAATTTTTTAGAATTTTTTGAAACAAGTTATTTTTTTCATTTCACTTCACCAATTTGGACTATTTTGTGTATGTCCATTACATTAAATCCAAATAAAAATCAATTTAAATTACAGATTGTAATGCAACAAAATAGGAAAAACGGCAAGGGAGATGAATACTTTTGCAAGGCACTGTAGATGGCCAAGCTGCAAAGTTAAAAACCAGCTATATCGTAAATATGTATGAAAACAAAACATTTACTTTTTGGTCTTCATTTAAGGTTAGGGTTAGGCATAAAGTTAACAGGGTGGTTATCGTTAAAATCGGAATTTAAGAAGAGAAATGGTTTAAATAAGCGGGGTTTCTGATTTTGCATCTTATCCAGATAGTGACAACCTTTTGATGGCTTGTAACTGTGAAGTGGCTGAACTTTATACCATAGAAATACACATAGATAGAACTTAGGTTATCCAGGGTCCATGCGTTTCTCCAGGAGATAGGGTAGGTAGAGGAGGTTATCCAGGGTCCATGCGTTTCTCCAGGAGATAGGGTAGGTTGAGGAGGTTATCCAGGGTCCATGCGTTTCTCCAGGAGATAGGGTAGGTTGAGGAGGTTATCCAGGGTCGATGCGTTTCTCCAGGAGATAGGGTAGGTTGAGGAGGTTATCCAGGGTCCATGCGTTTCTCCAGGAGATAGGGTAGGTTGAGGAGGTTATCCAGGGTCCATGCGTTTCTCCAGGAGATAGGGTAGGTAGAGGAGGTTATCCAGGGGCCATGCGGTTCTCCAGGAGATAGGGTAGGTTGAGGAGGTTATCCAGGGTCCATGTGTTTCTCCAGGAGATAGGGTAGGTAGAGGAGGTTATCCAGGGTCCATGCGTTTCTCCAGGAGATAGGGTAGGTTGAGGAGGTTATCCAGGGTCCATGTGTTTCTCCAGGAGATAGGGTAGGTTGAGGAGGTTATCCAGGGTCCATGCGTTTCTCCAGGAGATAGGGTAGGTTGAGGAGGTTATCCAGGGTCCATGTGGTTCTCCAGGAGATAGGGTAGGTAGAGGAGGTTATCCAGGGTCCATGTGGTTCTCCAGGAGATAGGGTAGGTTGAGGAGGTTATCCAGGGTCCATGTGTTTCTCCAGGAGATAGGGTAGGTTGAGGAGGTTATCCAGGGTCCATGTGTTTCTCCAGGAGATAGGGTAGGTTGAGGAGGTTATCCAGGGTCCATGTGTTTCTCCAGGAGATAGGGTAGGTTGAGGAGGTTAACCAGGGTCCATGCGTTTCTCCAGGAGATAGGGTAGGTTGAGGAGGTTAACCAGGGTCCATGTGGTTCTCCAGGAGATAGGGTAGGTTGAGGAGGTTATCCAGGGTCCATGTGTTTCTCCAGGAGATAGGGTAGGTTGAGGAGGTTATCCAGGGTCCATGTGGTTCTCCAGGAGATAGGGTAGGTAGAGGAGGTTATCCAGGGTCCATGTGGTTCTCCAGGAGATAGGGTAGGTTGAGGAGGTTATCCAGGGTCCATGTGGTTCTCCAGGAGATAGGGTAGGTTGAGGAGGTTATCCAGGGTCCATGTGTTTCTCCAGGAGATAGGGTAGGTAGAGGAGGTTATCCAGGGTCCATGTGTTTCTCCAGGAGATAGGGTAGGTTGAGGAGGTTATCCAGGGTCCATGTGGTTCTCCAGGAGATAGGGTAGGTAGAGGAGGTTATCCAGGGTCCATGTGGTTCTCCAGGAGATAGGGTAGGTTGAGGAGGTTATCCAGGGTCCATGTGTTTCTCCAGGAGATAGGGTAGGTTGAGGAGGTTATCCAGGGTCCATGTGTTTCTCCAGGAGATAGGGTAGGTTGAGGAGGTTATCCAGGGTCCATGTGCTTCTCCAGGAGATAGGGTAGGTTGAGGAGGTTATCCAGGGTCCATGCGTTTCTCCACCACCCCTCCATGTCCTCTCTCCATGCTCCCATTGTCTGGGCTCTGTCCTGGACATCTCTTAACCTAGCAGGCCAGAGGCCAACAGCCTGGCACCCTATTCCCTATATAGTGCACTACTTATGACCAGGGTGGCTATAGGGTATTAGTTTCATCCGTTATAAATCAGTAAGGGGTGATTGGCAGCAATGCGATGTCCTCCTGTGTCTCTGTCTAGGGGAAGGTTTGGCCAACCGTGCTCTGTCTGTTCTGTGTGCATGCCTGATAATATTGTCCTGTCATACCAACGACTGCCTTCCTTCACTAACATGGCTCTAGCTCTGTCAGACCACATGAAAAGGAGCCTGCCTTCATAGCAGCAGACTGATGAGCCATCAGTTCAGTAGTGACATTGTGTTGTCTCACAAACATGCCTCCGTGTTGTTGTTCTCTTGGGGTGAGTCTCAAACGCCACCCCATTCCCTTCAGTCAAAAGAAGTGCTCTGTAAAGGAAATAGGGATTGACCAGCACAGAGAGAGAGAGAGCCATGGCAGAACAGCAATAATCTGTATATGTAATCAGAACTAATAAATTCATACTGATCTCTTTTGACAAACTGGAGTCTGTTTCAACCTTTTTTATTACCCCCCCCCCCCCCCCCCCCCCCCCCCCCCCTCTCTCTTCTGACTCAGAACCATGTTCTTAGATTGATGAAAGCTGGGACCGAGAGACTGAAAAACAGTTTCTATGTCAAGGCCATCAGACTGTTAAATAGCCATCACTAGCCGACTACCACCCGGTTACTCAACCCTGCACCTTAGAGGCTGCTGCCCTATGTAAATAGAACACTGGTCACATTTTTTACCCCCTTTTTCTCCCCAATTTCGTGATACTCAATTGCAATCCAATTATGATCTTGTTTCATCGTGCAACTCCCCGACGGGCTCGGTCGAGACATGCGTCCTCCGAAACATGACCCGCTGCTTCTTAACACCCGCTCGCTTAACCCAGAAGCCAGCCGCGCCAATGTCTCGGAGGAAACACCGTTCAACTGATGACCGAAGTCAGCTTGCAGGAACCCGGCCCACCACAAGGAGTCGCTAGAGCGCGTTGAGCCAAGGAAACCCCCCCCTGGCCAAACCCTCCCCTAACCCGGAATACGCTGGGCCAATTGTGCGCCACCCTATGGGATTCCCGGTCACGGTCGGCTGTGACACAGCCTGGGATCGAACCCGGGTCTGTAGTGACGCTGAAACACTTCGATGCAGTGCCTTAGACCGCTGCCTCACTCGGGAGGCCGGTACTGGTCACTTTAAATAATATTTACATACTGTTTTACTCATTTCATATGTACTGTATATACTGTATTATAGTCAAGTCCATCCTATTCAACTATTACTGTACATATACTATTCTATCCATGTATTCTACATACTCTGTCCATAATATCTATACATCCCATCACACACATATATACAGTGGCTTGCGAAAGTATTCACCTCCCTTGGCATTTTTCCTATTTTGTTGCCTTACAACCTGGAATTAAAATTGATTTTCGGGGGGGAGGTTCTAGAATGCTGTTTCAGGTCCCTCCTGTCATAATAATAATAATAATAATATGCCATTTAGCAGACGCTTTTATCCAAAGCGACTTACAGTCATGTGTGCATACATTTTTACGTATGGGTGGTCCCGGGGATCAAACCCACTACCCTGGCGTTACAAGTGTCGTGCTCTACCAGCTGAGCTACAGAGGACCAGGATACTATTATATATATATATATATATATCCTACGTAACATACAGATATACTACATATTCTATCCACGTATGGTCCATATTGTCTATAGGTCCCATCATATATATGTATATACACTATTGGTCAAAGGTTTTAGAACACCTACTCATTCAAGGGTCTTTCTTTACTTTTACAATTTTCTACATTGTAGAATAATAGTGTAGACATCAAAACTATGAAATAACACATATGGAATCATGTAGTAACCAAAAAAGTGTTAAACAAATCAAAATATATATGATATTTGAGATTCTTCATTGGACTCACCTGGACTCCTTCACTTTGTTGATTTCCCCTTCTATATCTGTCTGTTCCCCAGTTTGATCCCCGTGTCTGCAGTGATGTTGTTTCGTTTCCCCTGTCCAGACGCTGTCCGTGTTTTGTTCCATGGCTTTAATTTATTAAATCATCACCCTGTACTTGTTTTCCGTCTCCCAGCGTCTGTCGAACCGAGATCGTTACAGGGGGGTGCTATGCTAGTGACACTGTCTGTGGTTTATTTAGAATTCAAGGCACATTTAACCAGCATGGCTACCACAGCATTCTGCAGTGATACACCATCCCATCTGGTTTGGGCTTAGTGGGACTATCATTTGTCTTTCAACAGGACAATGACCCAAAACACACCTCCAGGCTGTGTAAGGGCTATTTGACCAAAAAGGAGAGTGATGGAGTGCTGCATCAGATGACCTGGCCTCCACAATCCCCCGACCTCAACCCAATTGAGATGGTTTGGGATGAGTCGGATGGCAGAGTGAAGGAAAAGCAGCCAACAAGTGCTCAGCTTATGTGGGAACTCCTTCAAGACTGTTGGAAAAGCATTCCAGATGAAGCTGGTTGAGAGAATGCAAAGAGTGTGCAAAGCTGTCATCAAGGCAAAGGGTGGCTATTTGAAGAATCTCAAATAGAAAATATATTTTGATTTGTTTAACACTTATTTGGTTACTACATGATTCCATATGTGTTATTTTATAGTTTTGATGTCTTCACTATTATTCTACAATGTAGAAAATAGTAAAAATAAAGAAAAACCTGGAATGAGTCGGTGTGTCCAAACTTTTGAATTTCTTTATAACATGCAGTTTGTTCGGCTTCGATGCCTTGTGGTTGAGTGTTGCTCCGTTCAAGTAGATTGTGATTTTGCTGTGATCTGATAGTGGTGTCAGTTGGCTGACTGTGAACGCCCTGACAGACTCTGGGTTGAGGTCAGTGATAAAGTAGTCTACAGTACTACTGCCAAGAGATGAGCTATAGGTGTACCTACTGTAGGAGTCCTCAAAGCATTGACTATGTACAGACCCAGCACGCGACAGAGCTGCTGGTGTTGTGACCTGTTTTTGTTGGTTGTTTTGTCGTAGTTGTGTCTAGGGGGGCATATTGGGGAGGGGAGAAACCTCGTCTTCCAAAAAAGGGTTATTCAGAATAAAACGGTTCTTGGTAGAACCCTATCCCTCCGCAAAGAACCCTTTTGGAACCCCTTTTTTCTAAGAGTAAACATGTAAAACATTTCCTAGGAGTGTACAGACCTGAATACTTTGTCCTACAGGAGTGAGCAGCTCCAGTACTTCTCTGCATATGCTTCTGGTTTTTTTCGACTCCAAATCCACAACTGGTGCACGTGGCTAAAGAGCTCTATTTTTATGTCATCTGACCATAGCACCACCTGGAGTTTGATAAACAGCACTGACACTTGGATTGAGGAAGGAGGCTGACACTTGGCCGCAAGTGGATCTTCCAGCAAGACAATAACCCCAAGCACTAATCAAAATCCACAAAGAAATGCTTAATTGACCACAAAATCAACATTATTCAATGGCCATCTCAGTCTCCGGACTTGAACACCAGGGCAGTCCATAAGAGCAGACGAAGAATATCAGGATCTGGAAAGGTCTAAGATCCCTCCCAAAGTGTTCTCCAAAAAAAGGCTCAGTGTCGTTATCCTTGCAATGGGAGGGTAGGGTATTGAAAACATATACTGGCCATCAATACATCTTTATCAAGGTTGGCAATAATTATAAACCTGACTGTACGTTTACATTTACGACCACAGCTCTCCTGTCTGCTGTGACAAACGGTTTCACTAGGTATCTAACACACAACGGTTTCACTAGGTATCTAACACACAACGGTTTCACTAGGTATCTAACACACAATTGGTCATTCAGAGTATGTTCTCCAACTCCCCGTGAAATCACGAAAAATATACACACAAGTGTAAGATTTAAATGTATTACCGGTTAAATGTTTGCCATGGAATAAAAGTCTGGAATTTTCATTTACCCTTCATTTGTCAATGAAGGGGGCCTCACTTTCATTTTCTTTTTGTAAACATGTCAGCAAAAAAAAAAAGAAAACTGCAAAACTGCCTTTAAGAGTTTGGAGCAGAAGTATAATTACCCTGTCTCACTCTGATCGCTCATCGCCCTGTCTCACTCTGATCGCCCTGTCTCACTCTGATCGCCCTGTCTCACTCTGATCGCCCTGTCTCACTCTGATCGCCCTGTCTCACTCTGATCGCCCTGTCTCACTCTGATCGCCCTGTCTCACTCTGATCGCTCATCGCCCTCTCACTCTGATCGCTCATCGCCCTGTCTCACTCTGATCGCTCATCGCCCTGTCTCACTCTGATCGCTCATCGCCCTGTCTCACTCTGATCACTCATCGCCCTGTCTCACTCTGATCGCTCATCGCCCTGTCTCACTCTGATCGCTCATCGCCCTGTCTCACTCTGATCGCTCATCGCCCTGTCTCACTCTGATCGCTCATCGCCCTGTCTCACTCTGATCGCTCATCGCCCTGTCTCACTCTGATCGCTCATCGCCCTGTCTCACTCTGATCGCTCAGAACATAGAACACTGGGAAAACATTCCAGGAGACCACTAACGACCATATCTGCATCCCAAATGGAACCCAATTCCCTGTATAGTGCACTGGTTCTGACAAGAGCCGTATGGGCCCTGGTCTAAAGTAGTGCACTACATAGGGAACAGGGTGCTATTTGGGACGCAAACAATGTTTTCTTCCCAATTGGACACAGCTATTTGTAGTTCAACTCTAAAAATGTAACCTGTAAACATGACATTGGGTTTGGCTTAATTCGTTTTCTGTTATGAGAGACTTTTATACTCAGACATACAGTGCTCTGACAGGTAATAAGTGACTTTCAGCATATCTGCAACATATAACCTTTTGGCATGTAGGATTAGCAAATCCTACTGCGTTGGAGAGCAACGGCTACCTGTCATGACACTGTCTCTCTGCTGTCCATAGCGGCAAATTGGTCCAGCATCTCTGCAAACATCCTGTCTTAATGAAACACAAGTAGCTACATTAAGGCAGTCTATTGGAAATATGCCACATGCATACTTTAAGACGCTGAGAGAGGGAGGTAGAGAGGTTTAGAGAGGGATGTAGAGATGGAGAGAGAGAGAGGTTTAGAGAGGGAGAGAGAGAGGTTTAGAGAGAGAGGTAGAGACGGACAGAGAGAGAGGTTTAGAGAGGGAGAGAGAGAGGTTTAAAGAGAGGTAGAGACGGACAGAGAGAGAGGTTTAGCGAGGGAGAGAGAGAGAAGTTTAGAGAGAGAGGGAGAGAGAGGGAGAGAGAGAGGTTTAGAGAGAGAGGTAGAGACGGACAGAGAGAGAGGTTTAGAGAGGGAGAGAGAGAGAGGTTTAGAGAGAGAGGTAGAGACGGACAGAGAGAGAGGTTTAGAGAGGAAGAGAGAGAAGTTTAGAGAGAGAGGTAGAGACGGACAGAGAGAGAGGTTTAGAGAGAGAGGGAGGTAGAGAGAGGGAGCTAGAGATGGAGAGAGTGAGGTTTAGAGAGGGAGGTAGAGACAGAGACAGAGAGAGCGAGGTTGTGGGGACTGACTGAGGGATAGAAATTGTTCCCAAAATAGCAACGTTAATTGAAGTGTCCCATTGCTTTACATATATCTTTCCTCTCTCTCTCTCTCTCTCTCTCTCTCTCTCTCTCTCTCTCTCTCTCTCTCTCTCTCTCTCTCTCTCTCTCTCTCTCTCTCTCTCTCTCTCCTCTCCTCTGAAGTGGAGAACCTGTAGTGTAAAGTGTGTTTTAACTCTTAACTGAGAGTGAAAGAGCAAAGGGTACATGACAAAGTCTTGGCTCTGTACACTTTCCTCTACAACTCTGACCTGTGTGTGTGTGTGTGTTTGTGTGTGTGTGTGTGTGTGTGTGTGTGTGTCTTACAGCCCTGTAATACTGCTGTAACACATACAAACACACACAAACACACAAACACACACACACACAAACACACACACAAACACACACACACTGTATCTGTGAGTAATGAAGGATAGAGACTGTCCAAACTGTCTTCTGAAGGGGAAGACAGGATGTGACCCAAATGGTGCTCTCTTCCCTGTATAGTGCATGACCTTTGACCAGGACCCAAATGGTGCTCTCTTCCCTGTATAGTGCATGACCTTTGACCAGGACCCAAATGGTGCTCTCTTCCCTGTATAGTGCATGACCTTTGACCAGGACCCAAATGGTGCTCTCTTCCCTGTATAGTGCATGGCCTTTGACCAGGACCCAAATGGTGCTCTCTTCCCTGTATAGTGCATGACCTTTGACCAGGACCCAAATGGTGCTCTCTTCCCTGTATAGTGCATGGCCTTTGACCAGGACCCAAATGGTGCTCTCTTCCCTGTATAGTGCATGACCTTTGACCAGGACCCAAATGGTGCTCTCTTCCCTGTATAGTGCATGACCTTTGACCAGGACCCAAATGGTGCTCTCTTCCCTGTATAGTGCATGACCTTTGACCAGGACCCAAATGGTGCTCTCTTCCCTGTATAGTGCATGACCTTTGACCAGGACCCAAATGGTGCTCTCTTCCCTGTATAGTGCATGGCCTTTGACCAGGACCCAAATGGTGCTCTCTTCCCTGTATAGTGCATGACCTTTGACCAGGACCCAAATGGTGCTCTCTTCCCTGTATAGTGCATGGCCTTTGACCAGGACCCAAATGGTGCTCTCTTCCCTGTATAGTGCATGACCTTTGACCAGGACCCAAATGGTGCTCTCTTCCCTGTATAGTGCATGACCTTTGACCAGGACCCAAATGGTGCTCTCTTCCCTGTATAGTGCATGACCTTTGACCAGGACCCAAATGGTGCTCTCTTCCCTGTATAGTGCATGGCCTTTGACCAGGACCCAAATGGTGCTCTCTTCCCTGTATAGTGCATGACCTTTGACCAGGACCCAAATGGTGCTCTCTTCCCTGTATAGTGCATGGCCTTTGACCAGGACCCAAATGGTGCTCTCTTCCCTGTATAGTGCATGACCTTTGACCAGGACCCAAATGGTGCTCTCTTCCCTGTATAGTGCATGACCTTTGACCAGGACCCAAATGGTGCTCTCTTCCCTGTATAGTGCATGGCCTTTGACCAGGACCCAAATGGTGCTCTCTTCCCTGTATAGTGGCATGACCTTTGACCAGGACCCAAATGGTGCTCTCTTCCCTGTATAGTGCATGACCTTTGACCAGGACCCAAATGGTGCTCTCTTCCCTGTATAGTGCATGACCTTTGACCAGGACCCAAATGGTGCTCTCTTCCCTGTATAGTGCATGGCCTTTGACCAGGACCCAAATGGTGCTCTCTTCCCTGTATAGTGCATGACCTTTGACCAGGACCCAAATGGTGCTCTCTTCCCTGTATAGTGCATGACCTTTGACCAGGACCCAAATGGTGCTCTCTTCCCTGTATAGTGCATGGCCTTTGACCAGGACCCAAATGGTGCTCTCTTCCCTGTATAGTGCATGACCTTTGACCAGGACCCAAATGGTGCTCTCTTCCCTGTATAGTGCATGGCCTTTGACCAGGACCCAAATGGTGCTCTCTTCCCTGTAATAGTGCATGACCTTTGACCAGGACCCAAATGGTGCTCTCTTCCCTGTATAGTGCATGACCTTTGACCAGGACCCAAATGGTGCTCTCTTCCCTGTATAGTGCATGACCTTTGACCAGGACCCCAAATGGTGCTCTCTTCCCTGTATAGTGCATGACCTTTGACCAGGACCCCAAATGGTGCTCTCTTCCCTGTATAGTGCATGACCTTTGACCAGGACCCAAATGGTGCTCTCTTTCCCTGTATAGTGCATGACCTTTGACCAGGACCCAAATGGTGCTCTCTTCCCTGTATAGTGCATGACCTTTGACCAGGACCCAAATGGTGCTCTCTTCCCTGTATAGTGCATGACCTTTGACCAGGACCCCAATGGTGCTCTCTTCCCTGTATAGTGCATGACCTTTGACCAGGACCCAAATGGTGCTCTCTTCCCTGTATAGTGCATGACCTTTGACCAGGACCCAAATGGTGCTCTCTTCCCTGTATAGTGCATGACCTTTGACCAGGACCCAAATGGTGCTCTCTTCCCTGTATAGTGCATGACCTTTGACCAGGAACCCCAATGGTGCTCTCTTCCCTGTATAGTGCATGACCTTGACCAGGACCCAAATGGTGCTCTCTTCCCTGTATAGTGCATGACCTTTGACCAGGACCCAAATGGTGCTCTCTTCCCTGTATAGTGCATGACCTTTGACCAGGACCCAAATGGTGCTCTCTTCCCTGTATAGTGCATGGCCTTTGACCAGGACCCAAATGGTGCTCTATTCCCTATATAGTGCTGTCACAGTCACTAGCCCATTTAAGCTTAATATCCTTGTCATCTATCGCCCTCCAGGTTCCCTTGGAGAGTTCATCAATGAGCTTGACGCCTTGATAAGTTCCTTCCCTGAGGATGGCTCACCCCTCACAGTTTTGGGGGATTTCAACCTCCCTATGTCCACATTTGACTCATTTCTCTCTGCCTCCTTCTTTCCACTCCTCTCCTCTTTTGACCTCACCCTCTCACCGTCCCCCCCTACTCACAAGGCAGGCAATACGCTTGACCTCATCTTCACTAGATGCTGCTCCTCTACTAATCTCACTGCAACTCCCCTCCAAGTCTCCGACCACTACTTTGTTTCCTTTTCTCTCTCACTCTCCTCCCACACTACTCACTCTGCCCCTACACAGATGGTAATGCGCCGCCGCAACCTTCGCTCTCTCTCTCCCACTACTCTCTCCTCTTCCATCCTATCATCTCTTCCCTCTGCTCAATCCTTCTCCCTCCAATCTCCTGATTCTGCCTCCTCAACCCTCCTCTCCTCCCTTTCTGCATCCTTTGACTCTCTGTGTCCCCTATCCTCCCGGCCGGCTCGGTCCTCCCCTCCAGCTCCGTGGCTTGATGACTCATTGCGAGCTCACAGAACAGAGCTCCGGGCAGCGGAGCGGAAATGGAAGAAAACTAAACTCCCTGCCGACCTGGCATCTTTTCACTCCCTCCTCTCTACATTTTCTTCATCTGTTTCTGCTGCTAAGGCCACCTTCTACCACTCTAAATTCCAAGCATCTGCCTCTAACCCTAGGAAGCTCTTTGCCACATTTTCCTCCCTCCTGAATCCCCCCCCCCCCCCCCCCCCCCCCCCCCTCCTCTCTCTCTGTGGATGACTTCGTCAACCACTTTGAAAAGAAGGTTGACGACATCCGATCCTCGTTTGTTAAGTCTAATGACACTGCTGGTCCTACTCACACTGCCCTACCCTATGCTTTGACTTCTTTCTCCCCTCTCTCTCCAGATAAAATCCTGCGACTTGTGACTGCAGGCCGCCCAACAACCTGCCCGCTTGACCCCATCCCCTCCTCCCTTCTCCAGACCATCTCCGGTGACCTTCTCCCCTACCTCACCTCGCTGATCAACTCATCCTTGACCGCTGGCCATGTCCCTTCCGTCTTCAAGAGAGCGAGAGTTACTCCCCTTCTCAAAAAACCAACACTCGACCCCACTGATGTCAACAACTACAGACCAGTATCCCTTCTTTCTTTTCTTTCCAAAACTATTGAGCGTGCCGTCTTTAGCCAACTCTCCTGCTATCTCTCTCAGAATGACCTTCTTGATCCAAACCAATCAGGTTTCAGGACTGGTCATTCAACTGAGACTGCTCTTCTCTGTGTCACGGAGACTCTCCGCACTGCTAAAGCTAACTCTCTCTCCTCTGCTCTTGTCCTTCTAGACCTGTCTGCTGCCTTTGATACTGTGAACCATCAGATCCTCCTCTCCACCCTCTCCGAGATGGGCATCTCCGGCGCGGCTCACTCCTGGATTGCGTCCTACCTGACCGGTCGCTCCTACCAAGTGGCGTGGCGGGAAGCTGTCTCCGCACCACGTGCTCTCACCACTGGTGTCCCCCAGGGATCGGTTCTGGGCCCTCTCCTTTTCTCCCTATACACCAAGTCACTTGGCTCTGTCATATCCTCACATGGCCTTTCCTATCATTGCTACGCTGATGATACACAACTAATCTTCTCCTTTCCCCCTTCTGATAACCAGGTGGCGAATCGCATCTCTGCATGTCTGGCAGACATATCAGTATGGATGACGGATCAGCACCTCAAGCTGAACCCTGGCAAGACGGAGCTGCTCTTCCTCCCGGGGAAGGACTGCCCGTTCCATGATCTCGCCATCACGGTTGACAACTCCGCTGTGTCCTCCTCCCAGAGTGCGAAGAGCCTAGGCGTGACCCTGGACAACACCCTGTCGTTCTCCGCCAACATCAAGGCGGTGACCCGCTCCTGCAGGTTCATGCTCTACAACATTCGGAGAGTGCGACCCTGCCTTACACAGGAAGCGGCGCAGGTCCTGGTCCAGGCACTTGTCATCTCCCGTCTGGACTACTGCAACTCGCTGTTGGCTGGGCTCCCTGCCTGTGCCATTAAACCCCTACAACTCATCCAGAATGCCGCAGCCCGTCTGGTGTTCAACCTTCCCAAGTTCTCTCACGTCACCCCCCCTCCTCCGCACACTCCACTGGCTTCCAGTTGAAGCTCGCATCCGCTACAAGACCATGGTGCTTGCCTATGGAGCAGTGAGGGGAACGGCACCTCTGTACCTTCAGGCTCTGATCAGTCCCTACAACCCAAACGAGGACATTGCGTTCATCCACCTCTGGCCTGCTGGCTCCCCTTCCTCTGCGGAAGCATAGCTCCCGCTCAGCCCAGTCAAAACTGTTCGCTGCTCTGGCACCCCAATGGTGGAACAAGCTCCCTCACGACGCCAGGACAGCGGAGTCACTCACCACCTTCCGGAGACATTTGAAACCCCACCTCTTTAAGGAATACCTGGGATAGGATAAAGTATTCCTTCTAACCCCCCCCCCCCCCCCCCCCCCCCCCCCCCCCCCCCCCCCCCCCCCCAAATTGTAAAGTGGTTATCCCACTGGCTATAGGGTGAACGCACCAATTTGTGAGTCGCTCTGGCTAAGAGCGTCTGCTAAATGACGTTAATGTGCCCTTGAGCAAGGCACTTAACCCTAATTGCTCCTGTAAGTCGCTCTGGTTAAGAGCGTCTGCTAAATGACTAAAATGTAAATGTAAAATGTAGTGCATGGCCTTTGACCAGGACCCAAATGGTGCTCTCTTCCCTGTATAGTGCATGGCCTTTGACCAGGACCCAAATGGTGCTCTCTTCCCTGTATAGTGCATGGCCTTTGACCAGGACCCAAATGGTGCTCTCTTCCCTGTATAGTGCATGGCCTTTGACCAGGACCCAAATGGTGCTCTCTTCCCTGTATAGTGCATGGCCTTTGACCAGGACCCATGGGGTCCAAAGTAGTGCACTATACAGGGAATGGAGTGCCATTAGGGACAAAGACTATACCTTTTACGAAACTGAAAGGATGCTACTTAGAGAGGGGGGGCCTTCCCTGATGCTACTTAGAGAGGGGGGGCCTTCCTCTGGATGCTACTTAGAGAGGGGGGGCCTTCCTCTGGATGCTACTTAGAGAGGGGGGCCTTCCTCTGGATGCTACTTAGAGAGGGGGGGCCTTCCTCTGGATGCTACTTAGAGAGGGGGGGGCCTTCCTCTGGATGCTACTTAGAGAGGGGGGGCCTTCCTCTGGATGCTACTTAGAGAGGGGGGGCCTTCCTCTGGATGCTACTTAGAGAGGGGGGGCCTTCCTCTGGATGCTACTTAGAGAGGGGGGGGCCTTCCTCTGGATGCTACTTAGAGAGGGGGGGGGCCTTCCTCTGGATGCTACTTAGAGAGGGGGGGCCTTCCTCTGGATGCTACTTAGAGAGGGGGGGCCTTCCTCTGGATGCTACTTAGAGAGGGGGGGCCTTCCTCTGGATGCTACTTAGAGAGGGGGGCCTTCCTCTGGATGCTACTTAGAGAGGGGGGGGCCTTCCTCTGGATGCTACTTAGAGAGGGGGGGCCTTCCTCTGGATGCTACTTAGAGAGGGGGGGCCTTCCTCTGGATGCTACTTAGAGAGGGGGGGCCTTCCTCTGGATGCTACTTAGAGAGGGGGGGCCTTCCTCTGGATGCTACTTAGAGAGGGGGGGCCTTCCTCTGGATGCTACTTAGAGAGGGGGGGCCTTCCTCTGACGCTGTCTGGTATAGAGGCCCTGGATGGCAGGGAACTCGGTCCCAGTATGCATTACCTTCTGTAGCGCCTTGCGGTCGGATGCCGAGCAGTTGCCATACCAGGCGGTGATGCCGCCAGTCAAGATGCTCTCGATGGTGCAGCTGTAGAACCTTTTGAGGATCTGAGGACCCATGCCTACTCCCTCGCTCTCTCCTTCTCTTTACTATATAGCCAAAAGTATAATCCTTAGTGGATTTGACTATTTCAGCCGTTGCTGACAGGTGTATAAAATCGAGCACACAGCCATGCAATCTCCATAGACAAACATTGGCAGTAGAATGGCCTTACTGAAGAGCTCAGTGACTTTCAACGTGGCACCGTCATAGGATGCCACCTTTCCAACAAGTCAGTTCGTCAAATTTCTGCCCTGCTAGAAATGCCCCAGTCAACTGTATGTGCTGTTATTGTGAAGTGGAAACGTCTAGGAGCAAGTGCAAATAGTCTTCCTCTGACACCGCCTGGTATAGAGGTCCTGGATGGCAGGAAGCTTGGCCCCAGTGATGTACTGGGCCGTACGCACCACCCTCTGTAGTGCCTTGCGGTCGGAGGCCGAACAGTTGCCATACCAGGCGGTGATGCAACCAGTCAGGATGCTCTCGAAGGTGCAGCTGTATAATTTTTTGAGGATCTGAGGACCCATGCCTACTCCCTCGCTCTCTCCTTCTCTTTACTGTAACCATCATCCCCTCCCTCTCTCTCTCTCTTCTCCTTCCCTCCATCTCCTTCCCTCCATCTCCTTCCTTCCATTCTCTCATTTTCTTTCATTTATTCCCCTCCCTCTTCTCCACAGAGCTGGAAGCCTTCATTGGTCGCTCAATCAATCTATTGTTGTAATGCTCTCTCTCTCCCTGACTTGTTCCCTCTCTTCTCGTCGCGCTCTACTCTCTCTCTCGCGACTCTATCTCTCTCGCCGCCTTGTTCTCTCTCTCTCTGCTCTCCTGACTTGTTCCCTCTCTCCTCTCTCTCTCTCTCTCTCTCGCCTCTCTCTATCTCGCTCTCCTCGCGCGCTCGCTCTCGCTCTCACTCTCGATCGACGCTCTCGCTCGCCCCGTGACTGGGGTCCCTCTCTTTCTCGCTTCCTCTCTCGAGCTCGCTCTGTCTCTATCTCTCTCTCTCTCTCTCTCTCTCTCTCTCTCTCTCTCTCCTCTCTTATTTCTCTCCTTGCTGAATCCCTTCTCCCTTCCCTCCCTCCCTCCCTTCTTGTTCAGTGGTTCCCCCTGTCCGAGCAGCCAGCCAGAGGTCTGTTAGAGATAGAGAACTAAAGTCAACACCCTGGGCTTTGGACCAGCGAGGTTAAACCAATACCACAGCCACAGAGGAACAGCAGCACCACAAACACACACACACACACACACACACGCACAAACCCTCATCTCTGACTAACCATAACAACACTACACACGACACCATGCCTTTATAGGGGAAAAATTGTGGTGGAAACATAACATGTTGCACCATAATAAGGATTTAAAGTGATTTCTAATTTCTGATTGATAGATATGGAGTAGGACCAGGTCCAGTCAGATGGAAGAAGACATGTACAAAATACAGTACATTCCATACCAAAGGGAACCCTATTCCATACCAAAGGGCACCCTATTCCATACCAAAGGGCACCCTATTCCATACAAAGGCACACTATTCCATACCCAAAGGGAACCCTATTCCATACCAAAGGGGCACCTATACATACCAAAGGGCACCTATTCCATACCAAAGGCACCATCTTCATACCAAGGGAACCCTATCCATACCAAAGGGCACCCATTCCATACCAAAGGGAAAACCCTATTCCAACCAAAAAGGGCACCCTATTCCCTACCAAAAGGGAAACCCATTCCCTTACCAAAAAGGGGACCCATTTCCCTACCAAAGGGCACCCTATTTCCCTACCAAAGGGCACCCTATTTTCCCTACCAAAGGGCACCCTATTTTCCCTACCAAAGGGGACCCTATCCTACCAAAGGGCCCCCATTCCCTACCAAAAGGGGACTCATTCCTACCAAAAGGGGACCCATTCCATACCAAAGGGCACCCTATTCCATACCAAAGGGACCCATTCCATACCAAAGGGCACCCTATTCCATACCAAAGGGCACCCTATTCCATACCAAAGGGCACCCTATTCCATACCAAAGGGCACCCTATTCCATACCCAAAGGGCACCCTATTCCATACCAAAGGGCACCCTATTCCCCTACCCCAAAAGGGGACCCTTCCATCCAAAGGGCACCCCATTCCTACCAAAGGGCCCCTATTCCATACCAAAAGGGGACCCCATTCCCTACCAAAGGGCACCCTATTCCCCAAACCCAAAAGGGGACCCTATTATACCAAGGGCACCCTTTCCATCCCAAAGGGGACCCTATTCCCTCCAAAGGGGACCCTATTCCATACCAAAGGGCACCTATCCATACCAAAAGGGGCCCCATTCCCTACCAAAGGGGGCCCCTATTCCCTACCAAAGGGGCCCCCATTCCCTTTCCAAAGGGGACCCTATCCATCCAAAGGGCACCCTATTTTCCTACCAAAGGGCACTCTATTTATACCAAAGGGGACCCTATTCCTACCAAAAGGGCACCCTTTCCCCAAAGGGCCCCCCCCTACCAACCAAAAAGGGGACCTATCCATACCAAAGGGCACCCTATTCCATACCAAAGGGCACCCTATTTTCCCTCCCAAAAGGGGCCCCATTCCCCTACCAAAAGGGGAAACCCCCTTCCCCTCCAAAGGGCACCCCATTCCATACCCAAAAGGCCCTATTCCATACCAAAGGGCACCCTATTCCATACCCAAAAAGGGACCCATTCCTTCCAAAGGGCACCCTATTCCCTACCAAAAGGGCCCCATTCCTACCAAAGGGGACCCTTTCCATCCAAAGGGCACCCCATTCCATACCAAAGGGTACCTATTCCTCCAAAAGGGGACCCTATCCCTACCCCAAAGGGACCCTATTCCATACCAAAGGGCACCCCATTCCCTACCAAAGGGCCCCTATCCATACCAAAGGGCACCCTACCTCCAAAAAAGGGCCCCATTTTATACCCAAAAGGGGACCCATTTCCCTACAAGGGGCCCCCATTCCATACCCAAAAAGGGACCTATTCCCCCAAAGGGACTTTTATACCAAGGGCCCCCATTTTCCCAAACCCAAAAGGGACCCTATTCCTACCAAAAGGGACCCCATTCCTACCCAAAAGGGGCCCCATTCCTACCAAAAAGGCACCCATTCCATACCAAAAGGGACCCTATTTCCCTACCAAAAGGGAACCCATTCCATACCAAAGGGACCCCATTCCATACCAAAGGGGACCCTTTCCATACCAAAGGGCACCCCATTCCATACCCAAAGGGCACCTTTCCATACCAAAAGGGGACCCATTCCATACCCAAAAGGGACCCTATTCCATACCAAAAGGGGACCCCATTCCCATACCAAAAGGGCCCCCATCCCCTACCAAAGGGGACCCTATTCCCAAACCCAAAAGGGGACCCTATTTTCCCTACCAAAGGGGACCCTATTCCATCCAAAAGGGCCCTATTTATACCAAAGGGGACCTATTCCATACCAAAGGGCACCCTATTCCATACCAAAGGGCACCCTATTCCATACCAAAGGGCACCTATTCCAACCAAAGGGCCCCATTCCATACCAAAGGACCCTATTCCCCAAACCAAGGGACCCCTTTCCCTACCAAAAGGGCACCCTATTCCCTACCAAAAGGGGAAACCCTTTTTATACCCAAAAGGGGACCCTATTCCCTACCCAAAGGGCACCCTATTTCCAAACCAAAGGGGCCCCCATTCCCAACCAAAGGGCCCCTATTTCCCAACCCAAAGGGCACCCCATTCCCTACCAAAAGGGGACCCATTTTCCCTACCAAAAGGGGACCCATTCCATACAAAGGGCACCCCATTTCCCTACCAAAGGGCACCCTATTCCAACCAAGGGCCCCATTCCATACCAAAAGGGGACCCTATTCCTACCAAGGGGGGACCCTATTTCCCTACCAAAGGGCCCCATTCCATACAAAGGGACCCTTTCCTACCAAAGGGCACCCCCATTCCTACCAAAGGGCACCCCTTTTCCCTACCAAAGGGCCCCTATTCCCTACCAAGGGCACCCCATTCCATACCAAGGGGCCCCATTCCATACCAAAGGCACCCTATTCCATACCAAAGGGGACCCCATTTCCAACCAAGGGCACCCTATTCCATACCAAAGGGAAAAATATTCCATACCCAAAAACACCCCATTCCATACCAAGGGACCTATTTCCATACCAAAAGGGCACCCATTTCCCTACCAAAAGGGGACCCCATTCCCTACCAAGGGCACCCCATTCCCCACCAAAGGGCACCCTATTCCATACCAAAGGGGCCCCATTCCCATTTTTTTCATAGGGTGAAAACCAAGATTAAGACCCAAAATGATTTTTGGTGTTTTGGGTTTATGCCGTATTTCCCAAAAGGTATGCTCTGGGTTTTGTTTTATGGGGAAACGGGGGAGGTGGGCACGACCCCCTTTTGTTTGGAGCTTGAAAAAAATAAAAACCCCCCCCAAACCCCCCCGGGGGGGGCCCCCCCCAAAAAAGGGGGGGCCCCCCCCGGCCCCGGGGGTCCCCCCCCCCCCAAAAGGGCCCCCCCCCCCCCAAAAAAAACCCCCCCCCCCCCTCCCCCCCCAAAAAAAAACCCCCAAAAAAAAAAAAAAAAACCCCCCCCCAAAAAAAAAACCCCCCCAAAAAAAAACCCCCCCCCCCTTTTTTCCCCGTTTTCCCCCTTTGGGCCCATATTCTCTTCCCCCCTCTCTCTCCCCCCCTCCCCCTTCCCCCCCTTTTTCTCCCCCCCTTTTTCTCTTCCCCCTTTTTTCCCCCCCCCTCCTCTCTTTCCCCCCCCCTTTTCCCCCCCTCTCCCCCCCCTTCTCTCTCTCTCTTCTTCTCCCCCTCCCCTCTCTCTTTCCTTTTGCCCCCCTTCCCCCCCTCTCTCTCTCCCCCCCCCCTTTTCTCTTTTCCCCCCCTCCCCCCCTTCCCCCCCCCCCCGCCTTTTCTCCCCCTCCCCCCCCCCTCTTTTATCTTTCCCCCCTAAATCTCCTCCCCTCCGTCCTTGCTCCCCCTCCCCCCTCTCATGTTTCCCCCTCCCCCCTCCTTCCCCCCCCTCCCTATTTTCTCCCCCCCCCTCCACAATTTTTTTAAATAAGAGTCCCAAACAATAACGGGGGGTTAAACATTTTGTTTGTGATAAAAAAGTTTCTACAAAAAGTCAACCCCTTGCCCCCTCACACGCTTTAAAAAGTTGGTCAATGTTTTAAAAACGGTTTTTAAAAAAAAATTTTTTTTTCTTTTCTAAAAAACAAAGGGACAGAAAAAAGTTTTTTAAATTTTTTAAGTTCAAGATTAAAAACTTTTTTTTTTTTTTCTCCTTTGAAAACGCTGCCTTCAAATTCAATTCCATTCCAGTGTAGATACTGCAAAGATATCTGTCAGTCCTGAGTCACTCAAAATGTAAGATAATTGCACCTTGAACTTTCTTTTCATCAGTAAATGAGATTCTCAGACAGGGCAATTTATATTTTATATATACAGTGAACAAAAATATGAACGCAACATGCAACAATTTCTAAAGATTTTACTGAGTTACAGTTCATAGAAGGAAATCAGTCAATTTAAATAAATGCATTAGGTCTTAATTTACGGATTTCACATGACTGGCCAGGGGTGCAGCCATTGGTGGGCATTGGAGGGCATAGGCCCACCCACTTGGCAGCCAGACCCACCCACAAAATGCCTTTATTACAGACAGAAATACTCTCTTCTAGCCTGCATTAGGATCCTCCTTTCCATGTAGTGTTAGTCTCTTCTAGCCTGCGTTAGGAACCTCCTTTGGGAGTCGTTAGAAGGAGCGGACCTGTTTTATGGGCTTTGGATCAAATGCTAAGTGTTCCATTACAGAACCAAGAACCTCAGGAATATACCAGCCTGTAAAGGGGATGGGGGAACAGGGGAACAGGGGTACAGGGGAACAGGGGAACAGGGGAACAGGGGAACATGGGAACAGGGGTACAGGTTCCTGGGGTAAAGGGGTTTGGGGGAAGGGATAGCAAAGGCCCAACCTCTAAAGAGAAATTTCTTCTCTCTCTCTATCTCTCCTCTTTTTTTTATCTTTCTCTATCTCTTTCTATTTTTTCTCTCTTTCTTTTTTCTCATCTCTCTCTTTTTTTCTCTCCTTTCTTTTTGTATCTTTTATTTTATTTGTTTATATCTTTTTATCTCGTTGTTTTTTTCTTTTTTCTTGACTGTTCCTTTCTCTCTCTCTCTCTCTCTCTCTTCTCTCTCTCTCTCTCTTCTCTCTCATCTCTCTCTCTTTCTCTCTCTCTCTCTCTCTCTTCTCTCTTCTCTCTCTCTATCCGGGTCTTTTCTCTCTCCTCTCACTCTGTTCCTCTATCTCTCTCTCTCTCTCTCTCTCTCTCCGACTTGTTCTCTCTCTCTCTCTCTCTCTCTGACTTGTTCCCTCTCTCTCTCTCTCTCTCTCTCTCTCTCTCTCTCTCTCTCGTTGCACAAAAGTATTTTGCAGTAACGTTATCTTCTTAGTGGCTGTTTTCCTCACCAGACTATCTCTCTTCATCTGGTGTTTATTATCCAGCTAGAAACTTGAAATAGTACATTAACTATTTTGAGAAGTCAGTTGATGAAAGAAAGTTACACTTCAGTGTGTGTGTGTGTGTGTGTGTGTGTGTGTGTATGTGTGTGTTTCGAGCGTCTCTGGATCATGTGATCTGAATGATTCCACTGGTGAGCGTTGTGATTCATAGAGCTGTAGTTTCCAGGTTCCCTGGATCTTCTCTCTCTTCATGACTTCAAAACACTTTCAGAGAATTCAGCTTGTTTTTCTGGTTCACGTTCATCTCTAAATATCTATTAGTGATGCACTTTCATTAACTTATCACTTTTCTCTTATTTTTATTCATAATATCTCTTGTGTGTGAGTGATGCTATTGGGCCAAACGTGGAAAAAGCTTTTCCTTTCCTCTTGGACAGCGACAGCTCATTGGTTGAGAGGAGTAGCAAGCTGTTGGGCGAGGAGAGAGAGGAAGGGGGAGAGGAGAGGAGGGAGAGAGAGGAGAGGGAGGAAGAGGGGAGAGGAGAGGCTTCCCCTTTTTTTTTTTTGTTTTTTTTTCGCGTTCTTTTTTTTTCCCCCCCCCTTTTTTCCCCTTTCCCTTGTTTTTCCCTGGTTCCCTTCTTTTTTAAAATTTTCCTTTTTTTTTGGGTTTTTTTTTTTTGTGTTCCCTTTTTATTTTTTCCCCCAAAATTCGGGGGTTTTTTTTCCTTTTACTTTCCTTTCTGCCCCCCTTTGGGGAGCTTTTTTGGGGTTAACCCCCCCAAAAAAACCCCCCCCCCCTTTTTTTTCCGGGAAATTTCCGGGGGGGGGGGGCCCCGGGGGTTTTAAAGGGGGAAAAAAAAAAACCCTGGGAGAGAGGGAGGAGGGGAAAGGGGGGGGGGGGGGGAAAGGGGGGGGGGGAAAAAAGGGGGGAAAGGGAAAGGGCCCCGGGGAAAGAGGAGGGGGGGTGGGGCCCCCAAGAAAATTTAAAAAAGGGGGGGGGGAAGGGGGGGGGGAAAAGGGGGGGGGGGGAAAAAAAAACCCCCCGGGGGAGGAGAGGGGGGGGGGGGGCCCCCCGGGGGGGGAGGGGGAGGGAGAAACGGGGGAGGGGGGAAGAGGGGGGAGGGGGGGGGGAGAGGAGAGGGGGGAGAGGAGAGGAGAGGGGGGGGGAGAGAGGGGAAAGGGGAGGGAAAAGGAAAAAGGAGGGGAGGAGGGGAGGGGGAGAGGAGAGGGAGGAGGGGGGGGGGTGGGGGGGGGGGGAAAAGGGGGGGGGGGGGGGGGAAAAAAAAAAGGGGGGGGGGGGCCCCAAAGGGGGAAACAAAAAAAAAAAACGGGGGCAAAAGGGGGGGGGGGGGGGGGGGGGGGGGGGGGGGGGGGGGGGGGGGGGGGGGGGGGGGGGGGGGG
Source organism: Coregonus sp. 'balchen' (assembly GCA_902810595.1). NCBI lineage: Eukaryota > Metazoa > Chordata > Actinopteri > Salmoniformes > Salmonidae > Coregonus > Coregonus sp. 'balchen'. The sequence goes on along the minus strand of LR778265.1, from coordinate 56,298,174 downwards.
GGAAAAAAAAAAAAGGGGGGGGGGGGGGGGGGGGGGGGGGGGGGGGGGGGGGGGGGGGGGGGGGGGGGGGGGGGGCGGGGGGGGGGGGGGGGGGGGGGGGGGGCCCCTTTTGGGGGGGGGTTTTGTAAAATTTCTTTTTCCAAAAAGGCTTTTTGGGCCCCCATCCCCTTTTTCCTTTAAAAAATTTTTAGGTTGGGGCCTTTTTCCTTTGGGGGATTTCCTTTTTGGGGGGGTTTGGGGATGGGGGCCTTTTTGGGGATGGGCCTTTTGGGGTTTGGGGCCCGTTTGGGAGGGGCCTTTTGGGGGGGCCTTTTGGGAGGGGCCCGGGGGGGTTGGGGGGGGGGCCCGGGTTGGGGTGGGTTTGGGGGGGGGTTGGGGTGGCCTTTTGGGTTTGGGCCTTTGGGGGGTTTTTTTTTGGGGAAAGGGCCGTTGGGTTGGGCCTTTGGGATGGGCGTTTGGGGGCCTTTTGGGAGGGGGGTTTGGGTTTGGGGGGGGTTTGGGTTTGGGTTTGGGGGGGTTTGGGGGGGGGAGGGGTTTTGGGATGTGGGGGGGAAGTTTTTCCCAAAAACGACAGTAAGACCGCTTAGTAATCTACGCCAGGGGGTTTTGCAACCCCAAAAGCCCCCCCCAAAAAATTCCCCCAGCCCCCCGGCCATTTTTTCTTAAAAAATTTTAAACCCCCAAAATGGCGCCCTATTCCCTATATAGGCACACTATTTACCGGGGGAATACGAATAGGGGGCATTTGGGCAAAAAAAGTGGGGTGGTGTTTTTGTGTGAAAGAAGTTTTATGATGCCAATATCTAATATAAACATAGGGGGAAAAATTGGTGTGTCACTATATAACATTTGGTATAAAGGGGCTGTATCTATATATATAACAGTAGGTGATAACATTGGGCCTGTGTCCTATCTATATAACAGTAGGTGATAACATTGGACTGTATCTATATATATAACAGTAGGTGATAAAATTGGACTGTATCTATCTATATAACAGTAGGTGATAACATTGGACTGTGTCTATCTATATAACAGTAGGTGATAACATTGGACTGTATCTATATATATAACAGTAGGTGATAACATTGGACTGTATCTATCTATATAACAGTAGGTGATAACATTGGACTGTGTCTATCTATATAACAGTAGGTGACAGTGGTGTTTAGTGGGAATGTAGTGTGGCATTGTACTGTATAACAGTAGGTGTATCTATCATGATAACAGTAGGTGTATCTATCATGATAACAGTAGGTGTATCTATCATGATAACAATAGGTGTATCTATCATGATAACAGTAGGTGTATCTATCATGATAACAAGTAGGTGTATCTATCATGATAACAATAGGTGTATCTATCATTGATAACAGTAGGGTATCTATAATGATAACAGTAGGTGTATCTATCATGATAACAATACGTGTATCTATCATGATAACAGTAGGTGTATCTATCATGATAACAGTAGGTGTATCTATCATGATAACAATAGGTGTATCTATCATGATAACAGTAGGTGTATCTATCATGATAACAGTAGGTGTATCTATCATGATAACAATAGGTGTATCTATCATGATAACAGTAGGTGTATCTATAATGATAACAGTAGGTGTATCTATCATGATAACAATAGGTGTATCTATCATGATAACAGTAGGTGTATCTATCATGATAACAGTAGGTGTATCTATCAAGATAACAATAGGATAGATAACAATAGGTGTATCTATCATGATAAAAGTAGTTGTATCTATCATGATAACAGTAGGTTTATCTATCATGATAACACTAGGTGTATCTATCATGATAACAATAGGTGTATCTATCATGATAACAGTAGGTGTATCTATCATGATAACAGTAGGTGTATCTATCATGATAACAGTAGGTGTATCTATCATGATAACAATAGGTGTATCTATCATGATAACAGTAGGTGTATCTATCATGATAACAGTAGGTGTATCTATCATGATAACAGTAGGTGTATCTATCATGATAACAATAGGTGTATCTATCATGATAACAATAGGTGTATCTATCATGATAACAGTAGGTTTATCTATCATGATAACAGTAGGTGTATATATCATGATAACAGTAGGTGTATATATCATGATAAAAGTAGGTGTATCTATCATGATAACAGTAGGTGTATCTATCATGACAACAGTAGGTGTATATATCATGATAACAGTAGGTGTATCTATCATGATAACAGTAGGTGTATCTATCATGATAACAGTAGGTGTATCTATCATGATAACAGCAGCCACGCTCTAAGTGAATCATGAAGAAGAGATTGAGAGACAAGGAGAGAACAACAGAATGGTTGATGGTGTTTCTTTGAACATTCCCTTTTAAAGGCAGTGCAGCACTTATTTCTCAATAACTCTTAAAGGCAGTGTAGCACTTATTTCTCAATAACTTTTAAAGGCAGTGTAGCACTTATTTCTCAATAACTTTTAAAGGCAGTGTAGCACTTATTTCTCAATAACTTTTAAAGGCAGTGTAGCACTTATTTCTCAATAACTTTTAAAGGCAGTGTAGCACTTATTTCTCAATAACTTTTAAAGGCAGTGTAGTACTTATTTCTCAATAACTCTTAAAGGCAGTGTAGCACTTATTTCTCAATGCCAGAAACGCATATAATTGTAACTCAGAGCAGCCCAAGAAAACGTTCCCAAATTACAAACATGAATAAATAGTTATAATATTATAATGTTGTTCTAAATGTTAGGTTTGAGGTTTTCTCCAAATCAGCTCTAACTTCTGAAAAAAAACCAAAATGTCCCGCGGTCAGCATCTCTACTTGATGGTCTCTCCTCTTTACTCTCTACTAGATGGTAATAGTTTCTCCTCTTTACTCTCTACTAGATGGTAATAGTCTCTCCTCTTTACTCTCTACTGTGGTATGTATCCTTACTCTCTACTTAGTGGTATCGTATCTCCTCTTTACTTCTTACTATATGGTAATAGTCTCTCCTTCTTACTCTAGATAACTAGATGGTAAATCGTCTCTCAATAGATGGTAATAGTCCTCTCCTAATTGGTATAGTCCTCTACTAGATGGTAATAGTCTCTCCTCTTTACTCTCTACTAGATGGTAATAGTCTCTCCTCTTTACTCTCTACTAGATGGTAATAGTCTCTCCTCTTTACTCTCTACTAGATGGTAATACTTTTTCCTACTG
>LR778265.1:56219800-56294872 GCA_902810595.1 Coregonus sp. 'balchen' | reverse complement strand
GTGGTTCTAGGGTTTCCGGGATGATGGTGTTGATGTGAGCCATGACCATCCTTTCAAAGCACTTCATGGCTCCCGACGTGAGTGCTACGGGTCGGTAATCATTTAGGCAGGTTACCTTCTCTTCCTTTGGCACAGGGAATATGGCGGTCTGCATGAAACATGTAGGTATTACAGACTTGGTCAGAGAGAGGTTGAAAATGTCAGTGAAGACACTTGCCAGTTGGTACGCGCATGCTCTGAGGACACGTCCTGGTAATCCGTCTGGCCCCGCGGCCTTGTGAATGTTGACCTGTTTAAAGGTCTTGTTCACACCGGCTACCGAGAGAGTGATCACACAGTCATCCGGAACAGTCAATCAATCAATCAATTTTATTTTATATAGCCCTTCTTACATCAGCTAATATCTCGAAGTGCTGTACAGAAACCCAGCCTAAAACCCCAAACAGCTAGTAATGCAGGTGTAGAAGCACGGTGGCTAGGAAAAACTCCCTAGAAAGGCGAAAACCTAGGAAGAAACCTAGAGAGGAACCAGGCTATGAGGGGTGGCCAGTCCTCTTCTGGCTGTGCCGGGTGAAGATTATAACAGAACCATGCCAAGATGTTCAAAAATGTTCATAAGTGACAAGCATGGTCAAATAATAATCAGGAATAAATCTCAGTTGGCTTTTCATAGCCGATCATTAAGAGTTGAAAACAGCAGGTCTGGGACAGGTAGGGGTTCCATAACCGCAGGCAGAACAGTTGAAACTGGAATAGCAGCAAGGCCAGGCGGACTGGGGACAGCAAGGAGTCACCACGGCCGGTAGTCCCGACGTATGGTCCTAGGGCTCAGGTCTCTCAGTTGGCTTTTCATAGCCGATCATTAAGAGTTGAAAACAGCAGGTCTGGGACAGGTAGGGGTTTCGTAACCGCAGGCAGAAACAGTTGAAACTGGAATAGCAGCAAGGCCAGGCGGACTGGGGACAGCAAGGTGTCATCATGCCCGGTAGTCCTGACGTATGGTCCTAGGGCTCAGGTTCTCAGAGAGAAAGAGAGAACGAGAGAATTAGAGAGAGCATACTTAAATTCACACAGGACACTGGATAAGACAGGAGAAGTACTCCAGGTATAACCAACTAACCCCAGCCCCCCGACACATAAACTACTGCAGCATAAATACTGGAGGCTGAGACAGGAGCGGTCCGGAGACACTGTGGCCCCATCCGAAGAAACCCCCGGACAGGGCCAAACAGGAAGGATATAACCCCACCCACTCTGCCAAAGCACAGCCCCCGCACCACTAGAGGGATATCCTCAACCACCAACTTACAATCCTGAGACAAGGCCGAGTATAGCCCACAGAGGTCTCCACCACAGCACAAACCAAGGGGGGGCGCCAACCCAGACAGGAAGATCACGTCAGTAACTCAACCCACTCAAGTGACGCACCCCTCCCAGGGACGGCATGAAAGAGCACCAGCAAGCCAGTGACTCAGCCCCTGCAACAGGGTTAGAGGCAAAGAACCCCAGTGGAGAGGGGAACCGGCCCGGCAGAGACAGCAAGGGCTGTTCGTTGCTCCAGAGCCTTTCCGTTCACCTTCACACTCCTGGGCCAGACTACACTCAATCATATGACCTACTGAAGAGATAAGTCTTCAGTAAAGACTTAAAGGTTGAGACTGAGTCTGCGTCTCTCACATGGGTAGGCAGACTGTTCCATAAAAATGGAGATCTATAGGAGAAAGCCCTGCCTCCCGCTGTTTGCTTAGAAATTCTAGGGACAATTAGGAGGCCTGCGTCTTGTGACCGTAGCGTACGTATTGGTATGTACGGCAGGACCAACTCGGAAAGATAGGTAGGAGCAAGCCCATGTAACGCTTTATAGGTTAACAGTAAAACCTTGAAATCAGCCCTTGCCTTAACAGGAAGCCAGTGTAGGGAAGCTAGCACTGGAGTAATATGATCAAATTTCTTGGTTCTAGTCAGGATTCTAGCAGCCGTATTTAGCACTAACTGAAGTTTATTTAGTGCTTTATCCGGGTAGCCGGAAAATAGAGCATTGCAGTAGTCTAACCTAGAAGTAACAAATGCATGGATTAATTTTTCTGCATCATTTTTGGACAGAAAATTTCTGATTTTTGCAATGTTACGTAGATGGAAAAAAGCTGTCCTTGAAACAGTCTTGATATGTTCGTCAAAAGAGAGATCAGGGTCAAGAGTAACGCCGAGGTCCTTCACAGTTTTATTTGAGACGACTTTACAACCATCAAAATGAATTGTCAGATTTAACAGAAGATCTCTTTGTTTCTTGGGACCTAGAACAAGCATCTCTGTTTTGTCCGAGTTTAAAAGTAAAACGTTTTCAGCCATCCACTTCCTTATGTCTGAAACACAGGCTTCTAGCGAGGGCAATTTTGGGGCTTCACCATGTTTCATTGAAATGTACAGCTGTGTGTCATCCGCATAGCAGTGAAAGTTAACATTATGTTTTCGAATAACATCCCCAAGAGGTAAAATATATAGTGAAAACAATAGTGGTCCTAAAACGGAACCTTGAGGAACACCGAAATGTACAGTTGATTTGTCGGAGGACAGACCATTCACAGAGACAAACTGATATCTTTCCGACAGGTAAGATCTAAACCAGGCCAGAACTTGTCCGTGTAGACCAATTTGGGTTTCCAGTCTCTCCAAAAGAATGTGGTGATCGATGGTGTCAAAGGCAGCACTAAGGTCTAGTAGCACGAGGACAGATGCAGAGCCTCGGTCTGACGCCATTAAAAGGTAATTTACCACCTTCACAAGTGCAGTCTCAGTGCTATGATGGGGTCTAAAACCAGACTGAAGCATTTCGTATACATTGTTTGTCTTCAGAAAGGCAGTGAGTTGCTGCGCAACAGCTTTTTCTAAAATTTTTGAGAGGAATGGAAGATTCGATATAGGCCGATAGTTTTTTTATATTTTCCGGGTCAAGGTTTGGCTTTTTCAAGAGAGGCTTTATCACTGCCACTTTTAGTGAGTTTGGTACACATCCGGTGGATAGAGAGCTGTTTATTATGTTCAACATAGGAGGGCCAAGCACAGGAAGCAGCTCCTTCAGCAGTTTAGTAGGAATAGGATCCAGTATGCAGCTTGAAGGTTTAGAGGCCATGATTATTTTCATCATTGTGTCAAGAGATATAGTACTAAAACACTTAAGTGTCTTTCCCGATCCCAGGCCCTCGCAGAGCTGTGCAGATCCAGGACAGCTAAGCCCTGGAGGAATACGCAGATTCAAAGAGGAGTCCGTAATTTGCTTTCTAATGGTCATGATCTTTTCCTCAAAGAAGTTCATGAATTTATTACTGCTGAAGTGAAAGCCATCCTCTCTTGGGGAATGCTGCTTTTTAGTTAGCTTTGCAACAGTATCAAAAAGAAATTTTGGATTATTCTTATTTTCCCTCGATTAAGTTGGAAAAGTAGGATGATCGAGCAGCAGTGAGGGCTCTTCGGTACTGCACGGTACTGTCTTTCCAAGCTAGTCGGAAGACTTCCAGTTTGGTGTGGCGCCATTTTCCGTTCCAATTTCCTGGAAGCTTGCTTCAAAGCTCGGGTATTTTCTGTATACCAGGGAGCTAGTTTCTTATGACAAATGTTTTTTCGTTTTTAGGGGTGCAACTGCATCTAGGGTATTGCGCAAGGTTAAATTGAGTTCCTCAGTTAAGTGGTTAACTGATTTTTGTCCTCTGACGTCCTTGGGTAGGCAGAAGGAGTCTGGAAGGGCATCAAGGAATTTTTGTGTTGTCTGAGAATTTATAGCACGACTTTTGATGCTCCTTGGTTGGGGTCTGAGCAGATTATTTGTTGCGATTGCAAACGTAATAAAATGGTGGTCCGATAGTCCAGGATTTTGTGGAAAAACATTAAGATCTACAACATTTATTCCATGGGACAAAACTAGGTCCAGAGTATGACTGTGGCAGTGAGTAGGTCCAGAGACATGTTGGACAAAACCCACTGAGTCGATGATGGCTCCGAAAGACTTTTGGAGTGGGTCTGTGGACTTCTCCATGTGAATATTAAAATCACCAAAAATTAGAATATGATCTGCTATGACTACAAGGTCTGATAGGAATTCAGGAAACTCAGAGAGGAACGCTGTATATGGCCCAGGAGGCCTGTAAACAGTAGCTATAAAAAGTGATTGAGTAGGCTGCATAGATTTCATGACTAGAAGCTCAAAAGATGAAAACGCCATATTTTTTTTTTGTAAATTGAAATTTGCTATCGTAAATGTTAGCAACACCTCCGCCTTTGCGGGATGCACGGGGAATATGGTCACTAGTGTAACCAGGAGGTGAGGCCTCATTTAACACAGCAAATTCATCAGGCTTAAGCCATGTTTCAGTCAGGCCAATCACATCAAGATTATGATCAGTGATTAGTTCATTGACTATGACTGCCTTTGAAGTGAGGGATCTAACATTAAGTAACCCTATTTTGAGATGTGAGGTATCACGATCTCTTTCAATAATGGCAGGAATGGAGGAGGTCTTTATCCTAATAAGATTGCTAGGGTGAACACCGCCATGTTTAGTTTTGCCCAACCTAGGTCGAGGCACAGACACAGTCTCAATGGGTATGGCTGAGCTGACTACACTGACTATGCTATTGGCAGACTCCACTAAGCTGGCAGGTTGGCTAACAGCCTGCTGCCTGGCCTGCACCCTATTTCACTGTGGGGCTAGAGGAGTTAGAGCCCTATCTATGTTGGTAGATAAGAGGAGAGCACCCCTCCAGCTAGGATGGAGTCCGTCACTCCTCAGCAGGTCAGGCTTGGTCCTGTTTGTGGGTGAGTCCCAGAAAGAGGGCCAATTATCCACAAATGTTATCTTTTGGGAGGGGCAGAAAAACAGTTTTCAACCAGCGATTGAGTGCTGAGACTCTGCTGTAGAGCTCGTCACTTCCCCTAACTGGGAGGGGGCCAGAGACAATTACTCGATGCCGACACATCTTTCTAGCTGATTTACACGCTGAAGCTATGTTGCACTTGGTGACCTCTGACTGTTTCATCCTAACATCGTTGGTGCCGACGTGGATAACAATATCTCTATACTCTCTACACTCGCCAGTTTTAGCTTTAGCCAGCACCATCTTTAGATTAGCCTTAACGTCGGTAGCCCTGCCCCCTGGTAAACAGTGTATGATCGCTGGGTGATTCGTTTTAAGTCTAATACTGCGGGTAATGGAGTCGCCAATGACTAGGGTTTTCAATTTGTCAGAGCTAATGGTGGGAGCCTTCGGCGTCTCAGACCCCGTAACGGGAGGAGTAGAGACAAGAGAAGACTCAGACTCAGACTCCGACTCGCTACATAATGGGGAAAACCGGTTGAAGGTTTCTGTCGGCTGAATGAGCGACACCGGTTGAGCATTCCAACAGTATTTCCCTCCAGAAGCCATGAGAAAGTTGTCCGGCTGCGGGGACTGTGCGGGGGGATTTATACTAACGTTACTGTCTGTACTTACTGGTGGCACAGACGCTGTTTTCTTCCTTTCCTACACTGAAATTACCCTTGCCTAACGATTGCGTCTGAAGCTGGGCTTGTAGCACAGCTATTCTCGCCGTAAGGCGATCGTTCTCCTGTATATTATGAGTACAGCGACTGCAATTAGAAGACATCATGTTAATGTTACTACTTAGCTTCGGCTGTTGAAGATGTTGACGAACCATGTCCAGATAAAGCGTCCGGAGTGAAAAAGTTGAATAAGGGAAAAAAGTTGCGATGGAAAAAAGGAAAATAAAGTAAAATTGGCAGCTAAAACGCACAGGGAAATGACTCTTCTGTCTCGGGATAAAACGTCCGGGGTGAAAAAGTTTAACGAAAAAAGATGAGTGAGGACAAAACTAAAAAGTTGGTAAATTTGTTGAACACAGAGATTGATTAAACGTTTATTAAAAGTAAAACGTGAATAGTTTGGCAGGTAGCCAAGTAGCAACAAACAGCACAGCAGCACGGAGACAATGCGGAAGCGAGCTGGTGAGCTCAGGCATGGTTCGTTTACATTTACGTCATTTAGCAGATGCTCTTATCCAGAGCGACTTACAAATTGGTGCATTCACCTTATAGACAGTGGGATAACCACTTTACAATATGTTTTTTTTTTCCTTCCTTTCTTTGGGGTGGGTTAAGGGGGGGGTAGAATGATTACTTTATCCTATCCCAGGTATTCCTTAAAGAGGTGGGGTTTCAAGTGTTGCTTGCCTCAAAGCGAGCATAAAAAAAGGCATTTAGCCCGCCTGATAGGCTCGCGTCACTGGGCAGCTCACTACACGGGGACAGAGACCTACAGTACGATAGGATAGTTAGTTTCACTACCGTGCACCTACGAGTTACACCACACTGTCACAACCACACACACACTTAAACAAAGGTTATCAAAGAAAGATGTTAAAATGTCAGTTAGTTAGGTTAGTTGAGTAAAATATAAAGGAACCTAAGACTTAAGACCCTGTGTGGTCAATGATTATCTATAATTACCCTTTGGCATCTAATCCTACTAGCAGACTCACTAGGTTCCGTCATTAGTTCCAGTCACTACATTATATGACCCATAGATCTGGTACTGGTACCGGCCCGACACTGGTATGTTGTCGTTGTTGGAGAATGAAACACAGGGTCCAGGAACTAACTAACTAACTAAAGTTACTGTGTCAGTGACAAGACATTAGTAGTAGCCTAACACATGCTCTCAGACACATTCAGTAAATCCACATCACAAACCAGGCGCTGTAGTTCGGGGCCGCTGTAGTTCAGGGTGTTGTAGTTTGGGGCGCTGTAGTTCGGGGTGTTGTAGTTTGGGGCGCTGTAGTTCGGGGCGCTGTAGTTCGGGGCGCTGTAGTTTGGGGCGCTGTAGTTTGGGGCGCTGTAGTTCGGGGGGCTGCAGTTTGGGGCGCTGTAGTTTGGGGCGCTGTAGTTCGGGGCGCTGTAGTTCGGGGCGCTGCAGTTCTGGGCGCTGTAGTTCGGGGCGCTGTAGTTTGGGGCGCTGTAGTTCGGGGCGCTGTAGTTTGGGGCGCTGTAGTTCGGGGCGCTGTAGTTCGGGGTGTTGTAGTTTGGGGCGCTGTAGTTCGGGGCGCTGCAGTTCAGGGCGCTGTAGTTCGGGGCGCTGTAGTTCGGGGCGCTGTAGTTTGGGGCGCTGTAGTTCGGGGTGTTGTAGTTCGGGGTGTTGTAGTTTGGGGCGCTGTAGTTCGGGGCGCTGTAGTTCGGGGCGCTGCAGTTCAGGGCGCTGTAGTTCGGGGCGCTGTAGTTTGGGGCGCTGTAGTTCGGGGTGTTGTAGTTCGGGGTGTTGTAGTTTGGGGTGTTGTAGTTCGGGGTGTTGTAGTTTGGGGCGCTGTAGTTTGGGGCGCTGTAGTTTGGGGCGCTGTAGTTCAAGGCCGTTGTAGTTTGGGCCGTTGTAGTTTGGGCGTTGTAGTTTGGGCGTTGTAGTTTGGGGCGCTGTAGTTCAGGGCGTTGTAGTTTGGGGCGTTGTAGTTTGGGGCGTTGTAGTTTGGGGCGCTGTAGTTCAGGGTGTTGTAGTTTGGGGCGCTGTAGTTCGGGGTGTTGTAGTTTCGGGGCGCTGTAGTTCGGGGCGGCTGTAGTTCGGGGCGCTGTAGTTCGGGGCGCTGTAGTTCGGGGCGCTGTAGTTCGGGGCGCTGTAGTTCGGGGCGCTGTAGTTCGGGGCGCTGTAGTTCGGGGCGCTGTAGTTCGGGGTGTTGTAGTTTGGGCCGTTGTAGTTTGGGCCGTTGTAGTTTGGGCCGTTGTAGTTTGGGCCGTTGTAGTTTGGGGCGCTGTAGTTCAAGGCCGCTGTAGTTTGGGGCGCTGTAGTTTGGGGCGCTGTAGTTTGGGGCGCTGTAGTTCAAGGCCGTTGTAGTTTGGGCCGTTGTAGTTTGGGCATTGTAGTTTGGGCGTTGTAGTTTGGGGCGTTGTAGTTTGGGGCGCTGTAGTTCAGGGTGTTGTAGTTTGGGGCGTTGTAGTTTGGGGCGTTGTAGTTCAGGGTGTTGTAGTTTGGGGCGTTGTAGTTGGGGCGCTGTAGTTCAGGGCGGTGTAGTTTGGGGCGCTTGTAGTTGGGGTGTTGTGTAGTGTTGGGCGCTGTAGTTCGGGGCGCTTGTAGTTCGGGGCGCTGTAGTTTGGGGCGCTGTAGTTTTGGGGCGCTGTAGTTCGGGGGGCTGAGTTTGGGGCGCTGTAGTTTGGGGCGCTGTAGTTTTGGGGCGCTGCAGTTCGGGGCGCTGCAGTTTCGGGGCGCTGTAGTTCGGGGGCGCTGTAGTTTTGGGGGGCTGTAGTTCGGGGGGCTGTTTTGGGGCGCTGTAGTTCGGGGTGTTGTAGTTTGGGGCGCTGTGTAGTTCGGGGCGCTGTAGTTCGGGGCGCTGCAGTTCAGGCGCTGTAGTTCGGGGCGCTGCAGTTAGGGCGCTGTAGTTCGGGGCGCTGTAGTTTTGGGGCGCTGTAGTTCGGGTGTTGTAGTTCGGGGTGTTGTAGTTCGGGGTGTTGTAGTTTGGGGCGCTGTAGTTCGGGGCGCTGTAGTTCGGGGCGCTGCAGTTCAGGGCGCTGTAGTTCGGGGCGCTGTAGTTCGGGGCGCTGCAGTTCAGGGCGCTGTAGTTCGGGGCGCTGCAGTTCAGGGCGCTGTAGTTCGGGGCGCTGCAGTTCAGGGCGCTGTAGTTCGGCGGGCGCTGTAGTTTGGGGCGCTGTAGTTCGGGGCGCTGTAGTTTGGGGCGCTCTGTATGTTTCGGGGGTGTTGTAGTTCGGGGCTTGTTGTAGTTTGGGGCGCTGTAGTTCGGGGCCTGTAGTTCGGGGCGCTGAGTTCAGGGGCGCTGTAGTTCGGGGCTTGTAGTTTGGGCGCTGTATTTTTATTCGTGTTTGTAGTTCGTGGTGTTGTGTTGGGGTTTTTAGTTTTCGGGTGTTGTATTTTGGGGCGCTTTGTTTGGGGCGTGTAGTTTTGTGGCGCTGTATTTCGGGGGCTGCAGTTTGGGCGCTGTATTTTTGGGGGTGTGAGTTTCGGGCGCTTTATGTAGTTGGGGCGCGTGCTTTCGGGCTCTGTAGTCTGGGCTTGTGTAGTTCGGGGCGCTGCAGTTCAGGGCGCTGTATTCGGGGGCGCTGTAGTTTTGGGGCGCTGTTAGTTCGGGCGCTTGTAGTTTGGGGCGCTGTATTTCGGGGTGTTGTTTTCGGGGTTTTTAGTTCGGCGCTGCAGTTCGGGGCGCTGCAGTTCAACGCGCTGTATTCGGGGCGCTGTATTTTGGGTGGGCGCTGTAGTTCAAGGCCGTTGTTGTAGTTTGGGCGTTGTATTGGGGCGTTGTAGTTTGGGCGTTGTAGTTTTGGGGGGCGTTGTAGTTTGTGGGCGTTGTAGTTCAGGGCGTTGTAGTTTGGGGCGTTGTAGTTGGGTGGCTTGTTGTAGTTCAGTGTGTTGTAGTTTGGGGCGTGTAGTTTGGGGCGCTGTAGTTCAGGGTGTTGTAGTTTGGGGCGCTGTAGTTTTCGGGGTGTGTAGTTCGGGGCGCTGTAGTTCGGGGCGCTGTAGTTCGGGGCGCTGTAGTTCGGGGCGCTGTAGTTCGGGCGCTGTAGTTCGGGCGCTGTAGTTCGGGGCGCTGTAGTTCGGGGCGCTGTAGTTCGGGGTGTTGTAGTTTGGGCCGTTGTAGTTTGGGCCGTTGTAGTTTGGGCCGTTGTAGTTTGGGGCGCTGTAGTTCAAGGCCGCTGTAGTTTGGGGCGCTGTAGTTCAAGGCCGCTGTAGTTTGGGGCGCTGTAGTTTGGGGCGCTGTAGTTTGGGGCGCTGTAGTTCAAGGCCAGTTGTAGTTTGGGCCGTTGTAGTTTGGGCGTTGTAGTTTGGGCGTTGTAGTTTGGGGCGCTGTAGTTTGGGGGCGCTGTAGTTCAGGGTGTTGTAGTTTGGGGCGTTGTAGTTTGGGGGCGTTGTAGTTCAGGGTGGTTGTAGTTTGGGGCGTTTGTAGTTTGGGGCGCTGTAGTTCAGGGTGTTGTAGTTCGGGGGCGCTGTAGTTCGGGGGCGCTGTAGTTTTGGGGGCGCTGTAGTTTTGGGGCGCTGTAGTTCGGGGGTCTGCAGTTTTGGGGCGCTGTAGTTTGAGGGCGCTGTAGTCGGGGCGCTGTAGTTCGGGGCGCTGCAGTTCAGGGCGCTGTAGTTTCGGGGCGCTGTAGGTTTGGGGCCTGTAGTTTTGGGGCGCTTGTAGTTCGGGGGTGTTGTAGTTCGGGGGCGCTGTATGTTCGGGGCGCTGTAGTTCGGGCGGCGCTGCAGTTCAGGGCGCTGTAGTTCGGGGCGCTGCAGTTCAGGCGCTGTAGTTCGGGGCGCTGTAGTTTGGGGCGCTGTAGTTCGGGGCGCTGTAGTTCGGGGTGTTGTAGTTCGGGGTGTTGGTAGTTGAGGGGCGCTGTAGTTCGGGGCGCTGTAGTTCGGTGGCGCTGCAGTTCAGGGCGCTGTAGTTCGGGGCGCATGTATTTGGGGGCGCTGTAGTTCGGGGCGCTGTAGTTTGGGGCGCTGTAGTTCGGGGTGTTGTAGTTCGGGGTGTTGTAGTTTGGGGCGCTGTAGTTCGGGGCGCTGTAGTTCGGGGCGCTGCAGTTCAGGGCGCTGTAGTTCGGGGCGCTGCAGTTCAGGGCGCTGTAGTTCGGGGCGCTGCAGTTCAGGGCGCTGTAGTTCGGGGCGCTGTAGTTTGGGGCGCTGTAGTTCGGGGCGCTGTAGTTCGGGGTGTTGTAGTTCGGGGTGTTGTAGTTTGGGGCGCTGTAGTTCGGGGCGCTGTAGTTCGGGGCGCTGCAGTTCAGGGCGCTGTAGTTCGGGGCGCTGTAGTTTGGGGCGCTGTAGTTCGGGGTGTTGTAGTTCGGGGTGTTGTAGTTCGGGGTGTTGTAGTTCGGGGTGTTGTAGTTTGGGGCGCTGTAGTTTGGGGCGCTGTAGTTTGGGGCGCTGTAGTTCAAGGCCGTTGTAGTTTGGGCCGTTGTAGTTTGGGCGTTGTAGTTTGGGCGTTGTAGTTTGGGGCGTTGTAGTTTGGGGCGCTGTAGTTCAGGGCGTTGTAGTTTGGGGCGTTGTAGTTTGGGGCGTTGTAGTTCAGGGTGTTGTAGTTTGGGGCGTTGTAGTTTGGGGCGCTGTAGTTCAGGGTGTTGTAGTTTGGGGCGCTGTAGTTCGGGGTGTTGTAGTTTGGGGCGCTGTAGTTCGGGGCGCTGTAGTTCGGGGCGCTGTAGTTTGGGGCGCTGTAGTTTGGGGCGCTGTAGTTCGGGGGGCTGCAGTTTGGGGCGCTGTAGTTTGGGGCGCTGTAGTTCGGGGCGCTGTAGTTCGGGGCGCTGCAGTTCAGGGCGCTGTAGTTCGGGGCGCTGTAGTTTGGGGCGCTGTAGTTCGGGGCGCTGTAGTTTGGGGCGCTGTAGTTCGGGGTGTTGTAGTTCGGGGTGTTGTAGTTTGGGGCGCTGTAGTTCGGGGCGCTGTAGTTCGGGGCGCTGCAGTTCAGGGCGCTGTAGTTCGGGGCGCTGTAGTTTGGGGCGCTGTAGTTCGGGGTGTTGTAGTTCGGGGTGTTGTAGTTCGGGGTGTTGTAGTTCGGGGTGTTGTAGTTCGGGGCGCTGTAGTTCGGGGCGCTGTAGTTCGGGGCGCTGTAGTTTGGGGTTGGAATCCCTGAGGGAAGCCAGCACAATGTCTCTCAAACTAACCATTTTGTTGCTCTTTTTAAAATGTAATTAATATCAATATGTTTGCTATATTCCGTCAGAAAAAGGCAGAAGGTGTGCCCTGATTTAGATTTAAGACAGTAGGGACCAAAACACACACATAGGCTAGATTAATTTAACCTGCTCAATGGTTTATCATCAACTTGCAAATAGACTATATAATATTGAATGCTGTTTTGTGCAGGACCAAACCTGACCAACCATTTCATCCAAGGATATGACTGACATGCATTTTAGTGAGTCCGACGAAGTGACAAACCAGTAGGCGACATGGTTTGAATGTATTGTGTACACACACACACACACACAGCGTTGTCCTTCACACCCAGGTAATTGAAGAGTTCCCTACCTTCTCATCTAAGCTCCACTGTAGCTTAGCAACCTAGACACAGATAGAGGGGAGGAGCTAAACAACAAACAAAATGACAGACAGGAGAGGAGGAATACTATATGTGCAGGTGAAAGCAGTGCCGTTAGTGCTTCTGCTAACTCCATTAATGTCATTGTCAGACCAATAAGTAACAGGGAGATGGAATGATATCACTAACAGACTGGCATAACATTGGCATTGGCCGATGAAAGATCAACATCATAATAATCAGTTATTGACAGCACATGATATTCCGGCCATGAAGAAGACTGAGGATACGGAGACATGAGATCTGGACTAGAGCTGTCACAATACCACAACACTCAATTTTCCATGGCAAAGAAGCTGAACTCTACCGTCCTTCACAAACCTGCTGAACTCTACCGTCCTTCACAAACCTGCTGAACTCTACCGTCCTTCACAAACCTGCTGAACTCTATGGTCCTTCACAAACCTGCTGAACTCTACGGTCCTTCACAGACCTGCTGAACTCTACGGTCCTTCACAAACCTGCTGACAACAGGATGTGTGTTTTCAACATACTGTAGTTTCTTGAGAAAAAAAGAATGATGTCCCGCTTCATGTTTTGTTTCGTTGCCACGACCAGCGATGCTAGTATGGTGTCAACCCTAATATGAACTATAATCTGGGGAGAACACAGATGAAGAGATGGGACTATGATAGCAGTGGTTCCTGAAACATGATTAAACAACATGCAACAGCGGGTGGGACATTAACACAGTAAGTCAAGGGGAAACAAAACTCCCATTTACATACATAAAACACACATTAAAAGTAACAGTTAATGTTGGATAATGGTACTGCCTGGAAACACTGCTGCATTGTGGGTTAATTTCCTTAAAAACACATCCCACGTACGCAGACCGTTTGAACCTATTTGTCACTTTGGATAAAGGCATCTGCGAATAAATGATCATATTTGGGTCCTATGAAAAATCTGAATCCCCATCCTTAAGCGTCTATGTGTGATGACATTCTACCCCAGCATCTGTTAGGAGGAAACTGGTCAATCAACAACCCTGGGATGTATTCATTAGGAACCAAACAGAACCATCTGGAAGCAAACGGAACAGGGAGGGACCTACATGAATTTGTCCAATAGAAACTCTTGTTTTCGTAGCAAAATGTTTTCCGTTTGCAACTGTTCAGACTAATGATTACACCCCTGGTCTGAAAAACTGAAACATTGATACTGTAAATGTTCCGTAGCTTTGTAGACTGGCACGCATTGGTAGAATGAACCTCTATCAAACACAGAGACTGAGTGCAGTTACATGCACAGAATAATACGATTATTGTGAATAGTCAAATTAACGTGGGTATAAGTGAATTCACCATGACACCACCACGAGCTGTTTTATATGGAAGCCCCAACCTGTCACCAAAAAAATGAAATGCCTCATGATTTGTCAACGTGCTTCAGTCTGATCTACTGATGATAACCACTGCTGCTGGTAGCCTAGAGAAGTCTATGCACTCTGGAAGCCAGTCATTCCGCTACCCAAGACTGGTAAAGCGGCCTTTACTGGTTCTTTCAACCAGTCAGTCATTTGTGTTGAGTGCCCTTCTCTATAAGCATGCTGAAAGTCTGTTGTTAATTTGTTTACAGAGAAGTAGCATTGTATTTGGTGAAACACAATTTTTTCCAACTGTTTGCTAAGAGTTGGCAGCAAGCTTTAATGGAAGCTTCTCTAATGTCAGACATGTAAAGTGTGGTGTACCACAGGGCAGCTCTCTAGGTCCTCTACTCTTTTGTATTTTTACCAATGACCCGCCACTGGCATTAAACAAAGCATGTGTGTCCATGTATGCTGATGATTAGTCCATATACGCATCAGCAACCACAGCTAATGAAGTCACTGAAACCCTTAACAAAGAGTTGCAGTCTGTTTTGGAATGGGTGGCCAGTAATAAACTGGTCCTGAACATCTCAAACCAAGAGTATTGTATTTGGTACAAATCGTTCCCTAAATTCTAGACCTCAGCTGAATCTGGTAATAAATTGTGTGGCTGTTGAACAAGTTGAGCAGGCTAAATTACTTGGTGTTACCTTAGATTGTAAACTGTCATGGTCAAAACATATAGAGTCAATGGTTGTAAAGATGGGGAGAGGTCTGTCCATGATAAAGAGATGCTCTGCTTTTTTGACACCACACTCCACAAAGCAAGTCCTGCAGGCTCTAGTTTGATCTTATCTTGATTATTGTCCAGTCACATGGTCAAGTGCTGCAAAGAAAGAGGGCTAATATTAATACTATGCATGCCAGTCTCTCTTGGCTAAAAGTTGTTTTTATAAGAAACAAATGTGTTAGAAATTCCAAGTTGTTTGCATAGTCAACTTCCACACAGCACTGACACACACACTTACCCCACCAGACATGCCACCAGGGGTCTTTTCACAGCACTGACACACACACTTACCCCACCAGACATGCCACCAGGGGTCTTTTCACAGCCCCCAGGTCCAGAACAAATTCAAGGAAACATACAGTATTATACAGAGCCATGAGTGCATGGAGCTCCCTTCCATCTCATATAGCGAAAGTGAACAGCAAACCTGGTTTCAGAAAACCAATAAAGCAACACCTCACGGCACAACACCTCTCCCCCATGTGACCTACTTGTTGTGTGTATGTACTGACATGTATCTGTAATTGATAGATGCACAAACACTATGTTAATGTTTTTAAATGTATATGTAAACACTAAAGTATATTGTCTGTAATGTATTGTTCGTTATGTGTCGGACCCCAGTAAGACTAGCTGTCTCCATTGGCGTTGGCTAATGGGGATCCTAATCAATCAAAACCATCTGGGCCTGGCCAGGGGAAACGTAACGTCATATTGTTGTAGCCTAAGCTATGTATTTATAGGCTAAAATAGGCCCATTTATTTGTGTTCTGAGAAAATGTGAACATGATCAAAATGTGGTTTATATTCACATGTCGGGTGACTAGCCTATCTAGGCCTTTTAATCCACAAATGCAATCCTGAATACAGCAAAGCTCAGCTCAGTTTTTTAAATGTTGGTTTTATTGTCCAATCACAGTTGTCTGTCTGTGTAAAGGGTTTTAATACTTTCATCCTACCCAGGAACAGGCGTTTTTCCAGGAGTTTTTTTTTTTTTTAAACCCCATCATAGCCCATATCATAGCCAATATCATAGCCCATACCATAGCCCATACCATAGCCAATATCATAGCCCATACCATAGCCCATACCATACCATAGCCCATAGCCCATACCATAGCCCATACCATAGCCCATACCATACCATAGCCCATAGCCCATACCATAGCCCATACCATAGCCCATACCATAGCCCATACCATACCATAGCCCATAGCCCATACCATAGCCCATACCATAGCCCATACCATACCATAGCCCATAGCCCATACCATAGCCCATACCATAGCCCATACCATAGCCCATACCATAGCCCATAGCCCATACCATACCATAGCCCATACCATAGCCCATACCATAGCCCATACCATAGCCCATATATGAAAAACAGCTGATATATTACTACGTCATATGCTACAACTAGGGTCCAGAGTTTTTTGGTTAGCCTACTACCAGATCAGGAAAAACTCTGGGCTCCAGGAAAACAATCCCCCCCCCCCCCACCCCACGTTATACTTCCTCACGTCGTAAAGTGGTAGGTGATGCGCGATAGCCTGCATACCGCTGACCATGGCAGAGGTTTCCCCCCCCCGCGAGCGCGCACCACGTCTATCTCTATGGGCACAAGCACTGTTCATGACCCCCATTGTTGGTGGAGAGAACTTTGCAGGTTTAAAGCTTATTTCCTGCTAATCTACACATTTTGTCATGGGGTGCAAAGAACATTTAGCAGTTTTAAAGCAAATTTTCTTAAAATTCTATACATTTTGCCATGTCTAATGCGTATTCATGTGATATTTGAGTGACAAAAAAATTACTACAATATCTATGGGGCTACAAAACCTAAATAAAAAAACGTTAGCTGACATGGGCTAGTTGATCTGGACATTTCTGACAAGTTATAAATATCTCTCTAAGGTCTGCAATGACTAACATGACAAGAGGAACTGATGATGTACTACCCAATTTAGAAATTCTCTACCTCCCTGTGTTAATACGTCTCCACCTCCCTGTGTTAATACGTCCCCACCTCCCTGTGTCAATACGTCCCCACCTCCCTGTGTCAATACGTCCCCACCTCCCTGTGTCAATACGTCCCCACCTCCCTGTGTCAATACGTCCCCACCTCCCTGTGTCAATACGTCCCCACCTCCCTGTGTCAATACGTCCCCACCTCCCTGTGTCAATACGTCCCCACCTCCCTGTGTCAATACGTCCCACCTCCCTGTGTCAATACGTCCCCACCTCCCTGTGTCAATACGTCCCCACCTCCCTGTGTCAATACGTCCCCACTCCCTGTGTCAATACGTCCCCACCTCCTGTGTCAATACGTCCCCACCTCCCTGTGTCAATACGTCCCCACCTCCCTGTGTCAATACGTCCCCACCTCCCTGTGTCAATACGTCCCCACCTCCCTGTGTCAATACGTCCCCACCTCCCTGTGTCAATACGTCCCCACCTCCCTGTGTCAATACGTCCCCACCTCCCTGTGTCATACGTCCCCCACCTCCCTGTGTCAATACGTCCCCACCTCCCTGTGTCAATACGTCCCCACCTCCCTGTGTCAATACGTCCCCACCTCCCTGTGTCAATACGTCCCCACCTCCCTGTGTCAATACGTCCCCACCTCCCTGTGTCAATACGTCCCCACCTCCCTGTGTCAATACGTCCCCACCTCCCTGTGTCAATACGTCCCCACCTCCCTGTGTCAATACGTCCCCACCTCCCTGTGTCAATACGTCCCCACCTCCCTGTGTCAATACGTCCCCACCTCCCTGTGTCAATACGTCCCCACCTCCCTGTGTCAATACGTCCCCACCTCCCTGTGTCAATACGTCCCCACCTCCCTGTGTCAATACGTCCCCACCTCCCTGTGTCAATACGTCCCCACCTCCCTGTGTCAATACGTCCCCACCTCCCTGTGTCAATACGTCCCCACCTCCCTGTGTCAATACGTCTCCACCTCCCTGTGTCAATACGTCTCCACCTCCCTGTGTCAATACGTCTCCACCTCCCTGTGTCAATACGTCTCCACCTCCCTGTGTCAATACGTCTCCACCTCCCTGTGTCAATACGTCTCCACCTCCCTGTGTCAATACGTCTCTACCTCCCTGTGTCCCTCTATTATTTAGATCACTCCAACACAGACATCGTTTCAATGTCTAAGTGCTATATGTTTAGTAGACCAGTATTAAAATGGTGAGAGAAGAACTGGACTAGTTTTAAACTCCATGGACATTGTTATAGCAGTTTCAGAAGAAAATGGCCTCGTTGCTATGACAACATTTGTTAATATTCAGCTAGGAACAATAAATAGCTCTGTTTAACCCCCGATGAGAAACACCTCCAACACCACTGCTACACCGTGTCCAAATGGCACCCTATTCCCTATATAGTGCACTACATTTGAACAGAGCCCTATGGGTCCTGGATAAACAGTAGCGCACTATAAAAAGGGAACAGGGTGCCATTTAAGGAGCAGGCTTACTATAGGCCTCCAGTCTGTCTGTCTGTCTGTCTGTCTCGGTCTGTAGGCCTCCAGTCTGTCTGTCTCGGTCTGTAGGCCTCCAGTCTGTCTGTCTGTCTGTCTCGGTCTGTAGGCCTCCAGTCTGTCTGTCTCGGTCTGTAGGCCTCCAGTCTGTCTGTCTGTAGGCCTCCAGTCTGTCTGTCTGTCTGTCTCGGTCTGTAGGCCTACAGTCTCTCGGTCTGTAGGCCTCCAGTCTGTCTGTCTGTCTGTCTCGGTCTGTGTGCCTCCAGTCTGTCTGTCTCGGTCTGTAGGCCTCCAGTCTGTCTGTCTGTCTGGGTCTGTAGGCCTCCAGTCTGTCTGTCTGTCTGGGTCTGTAGGCCTCCAGTCTGTCTGTCTGTCTCGGTCTGTAGGCCTCCAGTCTGTCTGTCTCGGTCTGTAGGCCTCCAGTCTGTCTGTCTGTCTGGGTCTGTAGGCCTCCAGTCTGTCTGTCTGTCTCGGTCTGTAGGCCTCCAGTCTGTCTGTCTGTCTGGGTCTGTAGGCCTCCAGTCTGTCTGTCTGTCTCGGTCTGTAGGCCTCCAGTCTGTCTGTCTGTCTCGGTCTGTAGGCCTACAGTCTCTCGGTCTGTCTGGGTCTGTAGGCCTCCAGTCTGTCTGTCTCGGTCTGTAGGCCTCCAGTCTGTCTGTCTGGGTCTGTAGGCCTCCAGTCTGTCTGTCTCGGTCTGTAGGCCTCTAGTCTGTCTGTCTGGGTCTGTAGGCCTCCAGTCTGTCTGTCTGGGTCTGTAGGCCTCCAGTCTGTCTGTCTGTCTCGGTCTGTAGGCCTCCAGTCTGTCTGTCTCGGTCTGTAGGCCTCCAGTCTGTCTGTCTCGGTCTGTGTGCTGAGTGTTTGACCAACCCTCCGGCTAACAAAGACAGCAGCTTTCAGTCCTGATAAGAGTGTGTGTATTTACTACTGGAGCAGAACACAGTGTGGTTGGCAAACACCAGCCTGTTTAACTGCCTTAAACGCTCAATTCAATGGGCTTTATTGGCATGGGAAACCTACAGTGGGGGAAAAAAGTATTTTAGTCAGCCACCAATTGTGCAAGTTCTCCCACTTAAAAAGATGAGAGAGGCCTGTAAATTTCATCGTAGGTACACGTCAACTATGACAGACAAATTGAGGATTTTTTTTCCCTGAAAATCACATTGTAGGATTTTTTATGAATTTATTTGCAAATTATGGTGGAAAATTCGTTTTTGGTCACCTACAAACAAGCAAGATTTTAGGCTCTCACAGACCTGTAACTTCTTCTTTAAGAGGCTCCTCTGTCCTCCACTCGTTACCTGTATTAATGGCACCTGTTTGAACTTGTTATCAGTATAAAAGACACCTGTCCACAACCTCAAACAGTCACACTCCAAACTCCACTATGACCAAGACCAAAGAGCTGTCAAAGGACACCAGAAACAAAATTGTAGACCTGCACCAGGCTGGGAAGACTGAATCTGCAATAGGTAAGCAGCTTGGTTTGAAGAAATCAACTGTGGGAGCAATTATTAGGAAATGGAAGACATACAAGACCACTGATAATCTCCCTCGATCTGGGGCTCCACGCAAGATCTCACCCCGTGGGGTCAAAATGATCACAAGAATGGTGAGCAAAAATCCCTGAACTACACGAGGGGACCTAGTGAATGACCTGCAGAGAGCTGGGACCAAAGTAACAAAGCCTACCATCAGTAACACACTACGCCGCCAGGGACTCAAATCCTGCAGTGCGAGACGTGTCCCCCTGCTTAAGCCAGTACATGTCCAGGCCCGTCTGAAGTTTGCTAGAGTGCATTTGGATGATCCAGAAGAGGATTGGGAGAATGTTATATGGTCAGATGAAACCAAAATATAACTTTTTGGTGGACAAAGAATGCTGAGTTGCATCCAAAGAGCACCATACCTACTGTGAAGCATGGATGTGGAAACATCATGCTTTGGGGCTGTTTTTCTGCAAAGGGACCAGGACGACTGATCCGTGTAAAGGAAAGAATGAATGGGGCCATGTATCGTGATATTTTGAGTGAAAGCCTCCTTCCATCAGCAAGGGCATTGAAGATGAAACGTGGCTGGGTCTTTCAGCATGACAATGATCCCAAACACACCGCCCGGGCAACGAAGGAGTGACTTCGTAAGAAGCATTTCAAGGTCCTGGAGTGGCCTAGCCAGTCTCCAGATCTCAACCCCATAGAAAATCTTTGGAGGGAGTTGAAAGTCCGTGTTGCCCAGCGACAGCCCCAAAACATCACTGCTCTAGAGGAGATATGCATGGAGGAATGGGCCAAAATACCAGCAACAGTGTGTGAAAACCTTGTGAAGACTTACAGAAAACGTTTGACCTGTGTCATTGCCAACAAAGGGTATATAACAAAGTATTGAGAAACTTTTGTTATTGACCAAATACTTATTTTCCACCATAATTTGCAAATAAATTCATTAAAAATCCTACAATGTGATTTTCTGGATTTGTTTTTCTCAATTTGTCTGTCATAGTTGATGTGTACCTATGATGAAAATTACAGGCCTCTCATCTTTTTAAGTGGGAGAACTTGCACAATTGGTGGCTGACTAAATCATTTTTTCCCCCACTGTATGTTAACATTGCCAAAGCAAGTGAAGTAGATCATAAACAAAAGTGATCTCTCTCTCTCTACTCTACCCCTCTCTCTACTCTACCCCTCTCTCTACTCTACCCCTCTCTCCCTCCCTCCCGGATCTGCTGTCCCTGTTAACCTGGGTTGTATTTGTCCAACAAGGTGTGCTTTAGGGCGGGCTGTTAGACCACACAAAACCCTGTTACACACTGATACAACCATCACACCTCCTTCCACTCACGTAATCTCTAATCTAGGAGAGTATGGCTACATACCTTATAGCTAGCAGAATGCAAACATGTTGATAAGGCCATAGTTTCCAGTCGTAGTAGTATCACACCATATGGAAGAATTTGAAGCTCCATCTGCTACAAGACCATGGTGCTAGCTTACGGAGCTGTGAGGGGAACGGCACCTCCGTACCTTCAGGCTCTGATCAGTCCCTACACCCAAACGAGGGCACTACGTTCATCCACCTCTGGCCTGCTGGCCCCCCTACCTCTACGGAAGCACAGTTCCCGCTCAGCCCAGTCAAAGCTATTCGCTGCTCTGGCACCCCAATGGTGGAACAAGCTCCCTCACGACGCCAGGACAGCGGAGTCACTGACCACCTTCCGGAGACACTTGAAACCCCACCTCTTTAAGGAATATCTGGAATAGTCTAACAGTAATCCTTCTACACCCCCCCCCCCTCCCCCCTCCCCTCCCCCAGTGGTGGTTGTCCCACTGGCTATCCTAAGTTAAATGCACCAATTTGTAAGTCGCTCTGGATAAGAGCGTCGGCTAAATGACGTAAATGTAAATGTGGTTATAAAATCTGAGGGAGCACCTTCTAAACTAGTCCCTACTAGAAGAGCGTTTCACATCGCCTACGTCAAGACATGACACTTTACACTGACAAATCTTTACTTACGTTATCAGATTCAAAAGGATCCTCCGGTCCAACCTTACTCCTGAATTGACACTTAACCACACTAGTAACTTCTGTTAGGCAATACCTCTCAAACTGTTTGTCATAAACCCACAGAGATAAAACAAACAGTCTAGCTGAGCCATGACACCAGTCTGCTAATAGCCATGTCACCTGTTCACGGGACTATATATTCCCATGGACACCGTGGAACTGCAAAAGGTGACATCCCAGAGTATGTTCCCTCAGATACAGAACCTGCTGCTACTACAGATTCTACCAGCTAGATTCTATCAACTAGTACAGATTCTACCAGCTAGATTCTGTCAACTAGTACCGATTCTACCAGCTAGATTCTGTCAACTAGTACAGATTCTACCAGCTAGATTCTGTCAACTAGTACCGATTCTACCAGCTAGATTCTGTCAACTAGTACAGATTCTACCAGCTAGATTCTGTCAACTAGTACCGATTCTACCAGCTAGATTCTGTCAACTAGTACAGATTCTACCAGCTAGATTCTGTCAACTAGTACCGATTCTACCAGCTAGATTCTGTCAACTAGTACCGATTCTACCAGCTAGATTCTATCAACTAGTACAGATTCTACCAGCTAGATCCTATCATGTCTTAGTGGTCCTCTGTAGCTCAGCTGGTAGAGCACGGCGCTTGGTCCTCTGTAGCTCAGCTGGTAGAGCACGGCGCTTGTAACGCCAAGGTAGTGGGTTCGATCCCCGGGACCACCCATACACAAAAAATGTATGCACGCATGACTGTAAGTCGCTTTGGATAAAAGCGTCTGCTAAATGGCATATTATTATTATCAACTAGTACAGATTCTACCAGCTAGATCCTATCAACTAGTACAGATTCTACCAGCTAGATCCTACCAACTAGTAGAGATTCTACCAGCTAGATCCTACCAACTAGTAGAGATTCTACCAGCTAGATTCTGTCAGCCTAACTAAACTGTTGGACCTTGTGCTCCTAGCCTGCATGGTGAGAGGTGTTGTTCTACTAAGGCGAAATAGAGTCAGTTGTTTCGGTAGGAAAACCTCCAGTACTGAATCTGCCTAAATCTGGTCCCAGCCACAAAGGCTGTGTTTACACACGCAGCCCAATTATTGGCTAAATATTTGATGTGATTGGTGATGGGAAGGGAGACAGGTGGGGTCAGTACTTGAGGAGAGAGACAGGTGGGGTCAGTACTTGAGGAGGGAGAGAGAGAGAGACAGGTGGGGTCAGTATTTGAGGAGAGAGAGAGAGAGAGAGAGAGACAGGTGGGGTCAGTATTTGAGGAGAGAGAGAGAGAGAGAGAGACAGGTGGGGTCAGTATTTGAGGAGAGAGAGAGAGAGAGAGACAGGTGGGGTCAGTATTTGAGGAGAGAGAGAGAGAGACAGGTGGGGTCAGTATTGAGGAGAGAGAGAGAGAGAGAGAGAGAGAGAGAGAGAGAGAGAGAGACAGAGACAGGTGGGGTCAGTATTTGAGGAGAGAGAGAGAGAGACAGGTGGGGTCAGTATTTGAGGAGAGAGAGAGAGAGAGACAGGTGGGGTCAGTATTTGAGGAGAGAGAGAGACCGGTGGGGTCAATATTAGAGGAGAGAGAGAGAGAGAGAGAGACAGGTGGGGTCAGTATTAGAGTAGAGAGAGAGAGACAGGTGGGGTCAGTACTTGACAAGAGCGGGGTGTTTTAGGGGTTGTGTCACCTGTTCAAGTCTGTCGTCCTCCGCCAGCGTCCCTGTGTCTCCGTTACTGTTGATAGGGATCTCCATAGTGTCTGATCTAGTCACCATCTGTCATCCTGACCTAGACCTGAGAGCGAGAGCGAGAGCGAGAGCGAGAGTCAGAGAGAGAGAGTCCAAGAGAGACAGAGCGAGAGAGTCAGAAAGTTTACATACACTCAATTAGTATTTGGTAGCATTGCCTTTAAATTGTTTAACTTGGGTCAAACGTTTCGGGTAGCCTTCCACAAGCTTCCCACAATAAGTTGGATGAATTTTGGCCCATTCCTCCTGTCAGAGCTGGTGTAACTGAGTCAGGTTTGTAGGCCTCCTTGCTCGCACACGCTTTTTCAGTTCTGCCCACAAATGTTCTATAGGATTGAGGTCAGGGCTTTGTGATGGCCACTCTAATACCTTGACTTTGTTGTCCTTAAGCCATTTTGCCACAACTTTGGAAGTACGCTTGGGGTCACTGTTCATTTGGAAGACCCATTTGCGACCAAGCTTTAACTTCCTGACTGATGTCTTGAGACGTTGCTTCAATATATCCACATAATTTTCCTTCCTCATGATGCCATCTATTTTGTGAAGTACACCAGTCCCTCCTGCAACAAAGCACCCCCACAACAGATGCTGCCACCCCCGTGCTTCACGGTTGGGATGGTGTTCTTCGGCTTGCAAGTGCCCCCTTTTTCCTCCAAACATAACGATGGTCATTATGGCCAAACAATTCTATTTTTGTTTCATCAGACCAGAGGACATTTCTCCAAAAAGTACGATCTTTGTCCCCGTGTGCAGTTGCAAACCGTAGTCTGGCTTTTTTCTGGCGGTTTTGGAGCAGTGGCTTCTTCCTTGCTGAGCGGCCTTTCAGGTCATGTCGATATAGGACTCGTTTTACTGTGGATATAGATACTTTTGTACCTGTTTCCTCCAGCATCTTCACAAGGTCCTTTGCTGTTGTTCTGGGATTGATTTGCACTTTTCGCACCAAAGTACGTTCATCTCTAGGAGACAGAACGCGTCTCCTTCCTGAGCGGTATGACGGCTGCGTGGTCCCATGGTGTTTATACTTGCGTGCTATTGTTTGTACAGATGAACGTGGTACCTTCAGGCGTTTGGCAATTGCTCCCAAGGATTAACCCGACTTGTGGAGGTCTACAATTTCTTTTCCTGAGGTCTTGGCTGATTTCTTTTGATTTTCCCATGATGTCAAGCAAAGAGGCACTGAGTTTGAAGGTAGGCCTTGAAATACATCCACAGGTACACCTCCAATTGATTCAAATGATGTCAGTTAGCCTATCAGAAGTTTCTAAAGCCATGACATCATTTTCTGGAACTTTCCAAGCTGTTTAAAGGCACAGTCAACTTAGTGTATGTAAACTTCTGACCCACTGGAATTGTGATACAGTGAATTATAAGTGAAATAATCTGTCTGTAAACAATTATTGGAAAAATTACTTCGTCATGCACAAAGTAGATGTCCTAACCGATTTGCCAAAACTATAGTTTGTTAACAAGAAATGTGTGGAGTGGTTGAAAAACTAGTTTTATTGACTCCAACCTAAGTGTATGTAAACTTTCGACTTCAACTGTATGTAGGGTCCTAGATGAAGGAATGATTAATAGGCTACCTATGTAGGGTCCTTGATGAAATAATGATTACTAGGCTACCTATATAGGTTCCTAGATTAACGAATGATTAATAGGCTACCTATGTAGGGTCCTAGATGAGATAATGAGGTTTCATTATTCCCTCTCAGCATATGAAACAAGGCCTTGCAGCACAAAGCAAGCTGTTGTAGGACAATGAGACCGCCTGTTCAAGTGACCACTCCACTCCAACCAACCATTCAGCTGTATTACCCGAGTCTGTTACTGCTGCCCACACACCTCAGGTTTACGCTACCACCACATTGAATTAGCCTCCTGGAAGCTAAAAACACACACACCTCAGGTTTACGCTACCACCACATTGAATTAGCCTACTGGAAGCTAAAACACACACACACACACACACCTCAGCTAACACTAATGAATTCTTTATTACTGAATGAGATTAAGGGTTATGTCAACTACAATGGAGATATGTGTGCTGTTTGCACAGGTTAATAAGGGTGAGGAGATGAAGGTTTATCAGGGCTTTTACAATAACACACCTGGACAACACCTGTCTATAGGCTTTGAACACACACATTAACCCAGGCACGTAGGCCATGTTTACAACTCTGCTAGGGTTATGTAGGAGCCAGGAGAATGTGGAAATCAGGATAAATCCTAGCTAGGCATAGCATACACCATTAGGCTATGGTGCTGGGTTTAGGCAGTTGCCCCTTTCTTGTAGCCTACAGTTTATGTAAGTTATAAGCTGGCCTAAAACTGGACTGTAAAACTGAGTTGGCCTACGGCATCACGAGTGTTAGGCTATATGCTGACCTGCAGTGGGTCAGGACTGGAGCGGCCAGCTGTTGAACCTTCCTTGACAATGGCCTAGATTCAAACCATAGCGCTGAAGATAGTGATGGAGGGGGGGGGGGGGGGGGGGCAGGCTGGAATTGATACGGTTACATAATCACAATATTATTTTGGAATGATAAAAATCCATATTTATTTAGCGTCAGCTAGTTGGCTAGTAGATTAGCTAGTTAGTTGGTAGGTAGCGTCAGCTAGTTGGCTAGTAGATTAGCTAGTTAGTTGGTAGGTAGCGTCAGCTAGTTGGCTAGTAGATTAGCTAGTTAGTTGGTAGGTAGCGTCAGCTAGTTGGCTAGTAGATTAGCTAGTTAGTTGGTAGGTAGCGTCAGCTAGTTGGCTAGTAGATTAGCTAGTTAGTTGGTAGGTAGCGTCAGCTAGTTGGCTGTACCTGCAGCATGATCCATCCTACAGCTTGTTCTCCGTCTTTTTAAAATAGTAAGCCAACATATTTTCAGCACTTTTATTTCAATGACTGATCAAAACTAATTTTCTCATGCGCTCTCGTCTTTCCGCAGCAGACATATAGTGAGCAATATGTTTATCGCAATACACATAGAATCGTGAGAATATTTGCGGAGTCTGCATTCACAGTATACGTCGGCTCAACCTGAAATTGCCACAGCATATAGTAATTACTATATTAAAACATTACATATTATCATAAACATCACATTTATCCAAACCACAAGCTAGAAAATTTTAATTTCACTGGTAGAATCGGAAAGATTCGGCTCCCTGTGTATTCGTCCGCTCATAGTGAACCACAAAGTCCGGCATTCATAGCGAATGCTGATACATGCTAGCTTGAGGGGGCGTGGCCACAAACTGGAATAAAGGCGTTGTTTACTTAGAACGACCAACAGTAAAAAAAATAATCTGCCAGTGGCTAGTGGCTATCAAGAATGATGCCAAAGATTATCAGAGGGATTTTCAGGCTGAACTGATGGGGAATCCATTTCGACAACAGCTGAGAAATGATGGAGTCTCAGTTAGAGGTAACCTAACATTAGCTAAAAGAAGATCATTTTTTACCTGCTAAAAGAGAAAGAATATAATATCTATTGTTTACAGGAAACTCACTTTACAAATATAGATTAGGTTGGGTGGAAAATGGACAGAGGGAGAAATATATATTTTTGTCATGGGCAAATAAACCAAACAAAAAAAGGGGTGATTATATTAATTAATACACATTTTTATCCAATTGTGCAAACTGTGAAAACAGATCCTCAAGGAAGATGGATTCTTTTAAATATGCTATTGGACCAAAAACAGATCTGGCTAATTAATCTATATGGGCCAAATAATCATGATTCACTTCTTCGAAAATATATATAATAATCTATTGAGCTCACAAGCAACGAATGAATCTATTATTATGGTGGGAGATTATAATACGGTTTTAAGTACCTCAATGGATCGTAAAGGAAATCACACTACAAACTATCACCCTCAAGCACTTAAGGAGATCACGAATATCATGGATACATTAGAACTAGTGGATATATGGAGGCTGAAAAACCCTGACCTAGTGAGATATACATGGAGGAGGCTTAATCAAGCTAGCCGTCTTGATTACTTCCTGGTCTCATTCTTGCTGGCATCAAAAGTTTAAAAAGTATTAATAGGAGACAGAATGCGATCGGACCCCCATCTAATTGGCCTCCATATAACTCTTACAGAATTTCCACGTGGACGGGGATATTGGAAATGTAATCAAAGCCTA
This sequence comes from Coregonus sp. 'balchen', assembly GCA_902810595.1. Classification (NCBI taxonomy): domain Eukaryota; kingdom Metazoa; phylum Chordata; class Actinopteri; order Salmoniformes; family Salmonidae; genus Coregonus; species Coregonus sp. 'balchen'. Next base: position 56,267,808 of record LR778265.1, on the reverse strand, counting down.
CTGGATGACAACTTGTTCTTAACTAAGACAAAATAATTCATAATTGACTTTATTTCTACACAACAGATCCCCTTACTGTATGGGACACTGTATTTTCAGAGGCCATTCAAAACTCATCATTAAAATAAAAGCAGTTCAGGTCACTAAGCAAGGGGCACCACCAAGCAAGTGGCACCATGAAGACCAAGGAGCTCTCCAAACAGATCAGGGACAAAGTTGTGGAGAAGTACAGATCAGGGTTGGGTTATAAAAAAATATCTGAAACTTTGAACATCCCACGGAGCACCATTAAATCCATTATTTTTAAAAATTGAAAGAATATGGCACCACAACAAACCTGTCAAGAGAGGGTCGCCCACCAAAACTCACAGACCAGGCAAGGAGGGCATTAATCAGAGAGGCAACAAAGAGACCAAAGATAACCCTGAAGGAGCTGCAAAGCTCCACAGCAGAGATTGAAATATCTGTTCATAGGACCACTTTAAGCCGTACACTCCACAGAGCTGGGCTTTACGGAAGAGTGGCCAGAAAAAAGCCATTGCTTAAAGAAAAAAATAAGCAAACACGTTTGGTGTTCGCCAAAAGGCATGTGGGAGACTCCCCAAACATATGGAAGAAGGTACTCTGGTCAGATGAGACTAAAACTGAGCTTTTTTGCCATCAAGGAAAACGCTATGTCTGGCGCAAACCCAACACCTCTCATCACACCGAGAACACCATCCCCACAGTGAAGCATGGTGGTGGCAGCATCATGCTGTGGGGATGTTTTTCCATCTGCAGGGACTGGGAAACTGGTCAGAATTGAAGGAATGATGGATGTCGTTAAATACAGGGAAATTTTTGAGGGAAAGCTGTTTCAGTCTTCCAGAGATTTGAGACTGGGACGGAGGTTCACCTTCCAGCAGGACAATGACCCTAAGCATACTGCTAAAGCAACACTCGAGTGGTTTAAAAAGGGAAACATTTAAATGTTTTGGAATGGCCCAGTCACAGCCCAGACCTCAATCCAATTGAGAATCGGTGGTATGACTTAAAAATTGCTGTACACCAGCAGAACCCATCCAACTTGTAGGAGCTGGAGCAATTTTGCCTTGAAGAATGGGCTAAAATCCCAGTGGCTAGATGTGCCAAGCTTATAGAGACATACCCCAAGAGACTTGCAGCTGTAATTGCTGCAAAAGGTGGCTCTACAAAGTATTGACTTTGGGAGGGGTGAATAGTTATGCACGCTCTAGTTCTGTTTTTTTGTCTTATTTCTTGTTTGTTTCACAAAAAAAAATATTTTGCATCTTCAAAGTAGTAGGCATGTTGTGTAAATCAAATGATTCAAACACCCCACAAATCAATTTTAATTCCAGGTTGTAAGGCAACAAAATAGGAAAAATGCCAAGGGGGGTGAATACTTTCGCAAGCCACTGTATTGTTCTGTATTTTGTTGTAGGTGGTACAGAATCTGATTGCACCAACACGCGCTTCCAACCCCTAGCTCTGCACAAGCTGAAGGTAAGTTGGCCAAACTATTTACAAGCTGACGGCTAAAATAGCTCAATGTACAGTAAGCACGGTATAAACATGAATTGGGTAGTGTTTGTATGGGTTGTGTTCTGGGGTTACAGGTGGTTAGAGGTAGCCCGAGGAGGACCACAGAGAACCTTCCAGATCAATTTAAATCAACCCTTCTTCTCTCGTTACCTTTTCATTCTGTAAAACTCAGGCTATCTGGAGTTATTCCACAGTGCCCTGCTGAAAAATACCCCAAAGCATTTTGGGTACACAAGCATGAGGGAGCAGACACACCTTGCAATGGACAGCAATGACCACCTCATTCTTCCCTCTGTAGATTCTCAAAACACAATACAAAGACTTAATTCCCCTGCAGTCCAATTCTGATCATTTTTTCACTAATTTGTTTACTGACCAACCAGAACAGTTCTGAAAAAGATCTGTGATTAAGACCAATTAGTGGAAAGAATATCAGAATTGTGCTGCCTGTGTAAAATGCAGCCAGTGTGGCTCAGCATAAGACCATGTAGAACCCTGTTCCTGGAGAGATACCCTCCTGTAGGTTTTCACTCCAAACCTGTTCCTGGAGAGATACCCTACTGTAGGTTTTCACTCCAAACCTGTTCCTGGAGAGATACCCTCCTGTAGGTTTTCACTCCAAACCTGTTCCTGGAGAGATACCCTACTGTAGGTTTTCACTCCAAACCTGTTCCTGGAGAGATACCCTCCTGTAGGTTTTCACTCCAAACCTGTTCCTGGAGAGATACCCTCCTGTAGGTTTTAACTCCAACCCGGTTCCTGGAGAGCTACCCTCCTGTAGGTTTTAACTCCAACCCGGTTCCTGGAGAGCTACCCTCCTGTAGGTTTTAACTCCAACCCTGTTCCTGGAGAGCTACCCTCCTGTAGGTTTTAACTCCAACCCTGTTCCTGGAGAGCTACCCTCCTGTAGGTTTTAACTCCAACCCTGTTCCTGGAGAGCTACCCTCCTGTAGGTTTTAACTCCAACCCTGTTCCTGGAGAGCTACCCTCCTGTAGGTTTTCACTCCAACCCTGTTCCTGGAGAGATACCCTCCTGTAGGTTTTCACTCCAACCCTGTTCCTGGAGAGATACCCTCCTGTAGGTTAACTCCAACCCTGTTCCTGGAGAGATACCCTCCTGTAGGTTTTCACTCCAACCCCGGTTGTAACTAACCTGGTTCAGTTTATCCACCAACTAATTATTAGAATCAGGTGTGCTAGTTAGTGTTGGAGTGAAAACCTACAGGACAGTAGCTCTCCAGGAACAGGGTTGGAGAGCACTGATGTAGAATCGCCATAAAATAAATATGGATATTTTCTATCAATCTTTGAAATGTGTCTGCCTTTCACATAATATAAAAACTGCTCAAAAAAATTAAGGGAACACTTAAACAACACAATGTAACTCCAAGTCAATCACACTTCTGTGAAATCAAACTGTCCACTTAGGAAGCAACACTGATTGACAATACATTTCACATGCTGTTGTGCAAATGGAATAGACAACAGGTGGAAATTATAGGCAATTAGCAAGACACCCCCAATAAAGGACTGGTTTTGCAGGTGGTGACCACAGACCACTTCTCAGTTCCTATGCTTCCTGAATGATGTTTTGGTCACTTTTGAATGCTGGCGGTGCTTTCACTCTAGTGGTAGCATGAGACGGAGTCTACAACCCACACAAGTGGCTCAGGTAGTGCAGCTAATCCAGGATGGCACATCAATGCGAGCTGTGGCAAGAAGGTTTGCTGTGTCTGTCAGCGTAGTGTCCAGAGCATGGAGGCGCTACCAGGAGACAGGCCAGTACATTAGGAGACGTGGAGGAGGCCGTAGGAGGGCAACAACCCAGCAGCAGGACTGCTACCTCCGCCTTTGTGCAAGGAGGAGCACTGCCAGAGCCCTGCAAAATGACCTCCAGCAGGCTACAAATGTGCATGTGTCTGCTCAAATGGTCAGAGACAGACTCCATGAGGGTGGTATGAGGGCCCGACGTCCACAGGTGGGGGTTGTGCTTACAGCCCAACACCGTGCAGGACGTTTGGCATTTGCCAGAGAACACCAAGATTGGCAAATTCGCCACTGGCGTCCTGTGCTCTTCACAGAGGAAAGCAGGTTCACACTGCTGTGTCAGCAGGTCCTGCAAGAGGAATGCATTGATGCTATGGACTGGCCCGCCCGTTCCCCAGACCTGAATCCAATTGAGCACATCTGGGACATCATGTCTCGCTCCATCCACCAACGCCACGTTGCACCGCAGACTGTCCAGGAGTTGGCGGATGCTTTAGTCCAGGTCCAGACCATCCGCCACCTCATCAGGAGCATGCCCAGGCGTTGTAGGGAGGTCATACAGGCACGTGGAGGCCACACACACTACTGAGCCTCATTTTGACTTGTTTTAAGGACATTACATCAAAGTTGGATCAGCCTGTAGTGTGGTTTTCCACTTTAATTTTGAGGGTGACTCCAAATCCAGACCTCCATGGGTTGATAAATTTGATTTCCATTGATAATTTCTGTGTGATTTTGTTGTCAGCACATTCAACTATGTAAAGAAAAAAAGTATTTAATAAGATTATTTCATTCATTCAGATCTAGTATGTGTTGTTTAAGTGTTCCCTTTATTTTTTTGAGCAGTGTATTTATATAATCTGTACAGTGTAGTACAGTTTAGTGTGTCCGAGTGTGTCTCAGGTGTAGAGAACTGTAGCTACAGATTGTTACACCAGATAATGTGATTTACCCGAATACATTTGCACACTGGCTATTTCAAGTCTTCTCTCATTGCTGGATATGCATGTCATTTACAGCAGTTTGGAATCCTATCTTGCGTCATGCCTATACATTTTGTGAGATTGAAATGCATCCACGGTCATAATCAGAACCAATGTCAACACTTGTCAATTATGTTACATAGCTAGCTAGTAAAAATGATTTACAGTTGCTGATGTTGCATGTTTGCTAACAAGTTACAAATGCAAGGCGTGGTGCATAACAAGTTAGCAGGCGCCAGGCTAACTAGCTAGCCAACTCCACTCATGTGCTAACGTTTGCTGGTAAACCTAGCTTTAGGTGGCTGGTTGCAGTTTAGTAGCTAGCCACATCTACGACTAAAAAGAGAAGAGGTTTTTATAATCGAGATACAGATTGTAAAACCTCTTCTATTTTTAGACAGATATGGCTACCAGTAGTTGTTTAGCTAGATAACTTAGTTACCTAGCTAGCTTCCTAGCCAGCTAAATTAGCAAACAGAAAAATAATTTGATTTCCCCCCCCACTTTAACATGTTAGCCAGCAATTCACAATATGGGTTTCAGTGGATAAACTAGCTAGCTAGGTGGCTTACAGGAAAAATAGCTTACTTAGCTAGCCACCGTATTTGTCATCTACCCTCTTGGTGCTGGCATCAGCAGTAGCTAAGCTCCCCCCCCCCCATCAATACACCGGAAGCTGTCATAGGGTGTATTATTCAACTAAACTTCAACTAGTATACAATTTTTATGATTTATGGAAAAACTACAGCAACATTATTTTGTGTTTTATTCAAATAAAGTTAGGTTTTTCTCAAGTAAAATTGTATTAAATGACGTGAGAATTTAATCCAGATGGATTTCGGTAATGAGAATTTGGGGTGAAAATGTGCAAATTTCAGGCGAAAATTTGACAAGTATTTTAAAATGAGACACGGTGCCATAAACTAGCCATCTTATTCTTCAGAATGCTAGAAAACAATGATGCATCAGTGTAACAGTTCTGCTTCCGTCCCTCTCCTCGCCCCTACCTGGGCTCGAACCAGGGACCCTCTGCACACATCGACAACAGTCACCCTCGAAGCACCGTTACCCGTCGCTCCACAAAAGCCGCGGCCCTTGCAGAGCAAGGGAAACAACTACTTCAATGTCTCAGAGGGAGTGACCTCACCCGATTGAAATGCTACTAGCGCGCACCACTAACTAGCTAGCCATTTCACACCGGTTACATCAGCAACAATCAACTAACTAAATTAGCTAATGCCACGGATAAAACTGGTTTCATGAGAATCACATCCTTGCTGTGTAGGGCTAGGGTGGGACACCAACCTCTAGACACTCAATACACAGACTGGTCTATAATAATAATAATACAAATAAGCCATTTAGCAGACGCTTTTATCCAAAGCGACTTACAGTCATGCGTGCATACATTTTTGTGTATGGGTGGTCCCGGGGATCGAACCCACTACCCTGGCGTTACAAGCGCCGTGCTCTACCAGCTGAGCTACAGAGGACCACATACCTGACTGGTCTACGACTCAGCTGACGGCTTAGAAAGAAAGAAAGAAAGAAAGAAAGAAAGAAAGAAAGCCATGTGCTTAAGAACTGGGCCTGCTACAGTTAGGAGAGCGGTTGGTTTCTTATGCAGCCAATGTCTCTGGGCTGTCGGTTGCTTCCAGCCTGCGTGGAAATGTTTGTTAGAGGACATATATGGTTATTATGCATGATTATAGTTAGTTATATGATTATATAATTATTATGTAGTCTATTAAAGTAAAAGACACACACTGATGTATTAACTGTAGCAGACAGAGAGACAGTGAGATGCAGGTCAAATGAGCAACGTGGCTATAAGGTCCTGATCCTGTCCTGACTACATTTGTGGGTCCTACTGCTCAGTCCAAATGGCTCCACAGACAGTGCTACTACTAGAAATCATTAGGCTATAAAAAAAAAAAAAAAGAGACATGGCGAGAGAGAGAAAGAGAGAGATCAAATCAAAGTTTATTGGTCGCGTACACAGATTTGCAAATGTTATCGCAGGTTATCTCCAACAGTGCAGTAATACCTAGCAAAAATAAAAACACACATAATCCAGAATTAAAAAATAAACATACATAGAGAGAAAGACAGAGAGAAAGAGAGAGAGAGAGAAAGGTAGAGAGACAGAGAGAGAGAGAGACGGAGACAGAGAGAGAGACAGAGAGACAGAGAGAGACAGAGAGAGACAGAGACAGAGACAGAGAGAGAGACAGAGAGAGACAGAGAGACAGAGAGAGAGACAGAGAGAGAGACAGAGAGAGACAGAGAGAGAGACAGAGAGAGACAGAGAGAGACAGAGAGAGACAGAGAGAGACAGAGAGAGAGACAGAGAGAGAGAGAGAGAGAGAGGTCACTATGACAACTGCTAGGAATGTTCAGTGTCTCTCAGGAGGACTGATCTGCTGTCTGATAAACATACTCGATCACTAACGGGACTCGCTATTCCAAAGTGCATGAGATTACCATCAACGGGGCGACAGAAAAACCCTACTCTTTACCAGAGAACAAAGATCGGGTGGCATATGTAGCTATACGGTTTGGGCTTTAAGAAAATCGCTTTTGATTAGGAGAGATGGAGGTAGGCATTGATAAGGCCTACACCTACACTTGGTTACAGTGCGAGTAAAATGGATCAATCAGATATTTTGGCATTGGTTGTAATGCAGTCAATTACGGCAAGCTTCATTATGCAGATCGCCAGGGCATGCTATAACATTATCCAGGGTGTAGCAAGTGGCGATGCCTTCAAATTATATAGACACGCCACACACATATACATAAGAAAATGCCAAACACTCCCTTTAAAAAGTCAGAATGTTGTATAAACTTTGACTGTCAAATGTCCATGGGGTTGGTCTTTCTGCTGGGCAATAATATGAGACAAAATATCCAAAGGAAAATGTTATTAACCAGACTTCAAAACGTGGGTCTCAGTGTAGGGCAATCAAGATGTTTGCTCTGTGACCAAAGGCACATGTACAAGACTGAGGTACAGGTGTTTAGCCCTTCATGGTGTGCCAGGTGAAATAAAATGGATATTTTGTCTCAAATTTCGAGCGGCTGAAGGACCAACTGCACAGACAACCGGTAGAGTAAGTTATTTCTCCATTTTCTTTTTCTCTGCATTGTTGGGAAGCAAGTAAGCATGTCACTGTTAGTCCACACCTGTTGTTTACAAAGCATGTGACCAATATATAAAAAAAAGTTAAAATGTAATTGTATTCAATATTCTGGCTTGTAAGGAAAACTTCGACGATTTTGCAGTCATTCGTTTAAGACTTTATATCAATAATTGGCATAAAAGTCTGACTTATTATGCAACGCTGGCACCAGGAAGACAGGTGCAGCGCAGGTGAATTTCCAGTTGTCACTAGCTAGTTATCACAGCCACAAAGCCAAAATGGTATATATCAAATTAAAACAAACATGTGCTTTTTGGTCTTCATTTAAGGTTAGGCATAAGGTTAACGGTGTAGTTAATGTTAGGGTTAAGGGTAGGTTTAAAATCAGATTTTAATAAGATAAATTGTAGAAATAGGCGGGGTTTAGCCATAATTATGACTTTGGTAACTAGTGATTACCGAATTTCTCCAGGTAACGGCGGCGACGTGCACGACTACAGACTGGACGCTTCTAGGTTATTACCGGTGAATAACAAACTCTCTAAACTCTTTAGCAAACTGTTATCTAGCTAACTAATGCTATAAGGATAGCTATAACTCAGGCAATTAGTTAGCTAGCTTGCCAATAAAACTGATATCTCGAAGAAAATCAAGTTGCGCCGCTGGCTACAAAATAACGTCGTTGGAGAAAATGAGTCCCCAAGCCAAGGTCGGGTCTGTCTGTCTACAAAAGGCTTGGCTAACTAGTTCACTAACGTTACCTAACCCACATCAGCATCCGTACACAGTTGTCTTGATAAGCCAGATACGTTTAAATGTGTCCATAATGCAGACACAAAACAAGGGGGTCCGAAAGCAGAACATATGGCTGTCAGGGCTGGACCAGTTTATCTTACCTGTGTTGTTCGAGCTCCGGTCCGTCTTGAATGAGCTATTCGGTTAACTAGCGTCGGTGCATTCCAGTTCAGCCGCGGCTTCGTCGAGACTCAACGTGTGCGTGTCACTCAGTCCAGGAAAATGACAGGATCGTCTGGTTCCAGAGTTAGTTATACAAAATGTTTGGTTGTCTTATGTCATGGCCGCTAGACAGGCTGGCTTCCTGTTTGTATTATCGCACAGATCCGGGAGAGGCTATACTGACACGCCTGGTGCCCAAATTGATGACGAATGGATTCGGTTCAGCCAGTCGTCCCGATGAACCCTTAACAGCTAACTCGTTTTTTTTTTTCCGCGTTCAAAACAACTGGGAACTCGGAAAAACACGAGGTCAAATCATGACGTTAGTGATCTAAATGTCGGAAAGAGTTGGATGAATCGATTTTTCCCTGTCGGAGCTCGTTTTTTTTCAGAGTTCCCAGTTGTTTTTTTAACGCGCTGAAGTCGGAGATTGAGGAGTTCCCAGTTGTTTTGAAATTGGCACATGCTATAAACTTCAGCAAGAATTTGAAAATTGTCTGCCGAAGTTGGGACTTAGTGTTCAGAATCATTCCGTTTTTATCGGAGTAATTGTTCGTTTATAAAAAAAGAAAAAGACGTTAATGGTGTAGTTGTACATTTTCTCTGAACATCACTACAATAAATGTGCTTGCAGCGCAAACTCCCAATTGAATAGTAGACTATCATGTGACATCCAGATGGTTACAATTACTATCCTAGCTTAAAATCAAATCAAGTGGGATGGAACAAATTGGCACGTTAGCTACCACCTGCACACATGTGATAGCCTACAGCTGGCTGCCCAGTGGGACATAATGCCGTTCAATACAACTGGGAACTTGCAACTCGGAAATCTTCGACATCCGACTTCAGTGCATTCAAAACAACTGGGAACAGGACGACCGACTGAACCAAAACCATTTGTCTTCACACTCGACTCTCAGATGCGCGACATACGTCATCAATTTGGGCACCAGGCGTGTCCGAATAGCCTTTCCCCACAGATCCAAGCCCTTTTCCAGGCTAGGAATGGGCCAATTAGTTTTGATGGCCCGGTGCCCAGGTTGGGTGGAGATTTTGTTTAAGGACCCAATGGAATGGTCTAAAATGTGCAAACTCTGCTAACCCGGGGCACCAGGCCATGCAAAACGAACTCGCCCAATGCTTTGCGGAACTGACAACTTTTCAGCACCTTTTTTTTTTTTTCCCTGGAGAGCGTGATGCATTTTCACAGACTTCCACTGTGTTAACCCTTCGATTATTATGGTGCACTGCAGCGAATGAACAGCTAGGGGCATTGCAGTCCGTGTTTGTGGGATTTGTAAAAAAAATAATCTAATTCAATCCAAACAAGAGAGGAGATGATTGATTGTAGGCTACGGTAAAGGCCGCACACACACAGGACAGACTACAGTGTTACTGTGGAAATGAGGTAGCTATCATAGCTATTAAGCAACCTGGTCTCAGAGCATGTCATATTATTTTGTAAGTAAATCCGAGGCTCCATTTAGTATGATATGTAACGTTTCGTATGGCATGTATTTGCAAAACGTACAATATGTTACCATATTTGCAAAAACTAAGATATGTTACGAATTCTATCTAGCTGGCTAAAGTTTGCTAGCTTGCTAACGTTAGCTAGGCTAGGAGTTAGGGTTAAGCTTAGGAGAAGGTTAAAAGGTTACTAAAAGGGTTAGGGGAAGGGTTAGCTAAAATAGTTCAGGTTTGGGTTAGGTGAAGGGTTAGCTAAAAAGGTTAGGGGAAGGGTTAGCTAAAAGAGTTAAGGTTTGGGTTAGGTGAAGGGTTAGGGGAAGGGTTAGCTAAAATAGTTAACTTTTGGGTTAGGTGAAGGGTTAGCTAAAAGGGTTAGGGGAAGGGTTAGCTAAAAGAGTTAAGGTTTGGGTTAGGTGAAGGGTTAGCTAAAAGGGTTAGGGGAAGGGTTAGCTAAAAGAGTTAAGGTTTGGGTTAGGTGAAGGGTTAGCTAAAAGGGTTAGGTGAAGGGTTAGCTAAAATAGTTAAGGTTTGGGTTAGTTGAAGGGTTAGCTAAAAGAGTTAAGGTTTGGGTTAGGTGAAGGGTTAGCTAAAAGGGTTAGGGGAAGGGTTAGCTAAAAGGGTTAGGGGAAGGGTTAGCTAAAAGGGTTAGGTGAAGGCTTAGCTAAAATAGTTAAGTTGAAGGGTTAGCTAAAAGGGTTAGGTGAAGGGTTAGCTAAAAGAGTTACGGTTTGGGTTAGGTGAAGGCTTAGCTAAAAGGGTTAGGGGAAGGGTTAGCTAAAAGAGTTAAGGTTTGGGTTAGGTGAAGGGTTAGCTAAAAGGGTTAGGGAAAGGGTTACGTGAAGGCTTAGCTAAAATAGTTAAGTTGAAGGGTTAGCTAAAAGGGTTAGGGGAAGGGTTAGCTAACATGCTAAGTGGTGTAAAATAGCTAAAAAGTAGTAAGTAGTTGAAAAGTATTGGTAGTTGTATGAGTTGGGATTATGCCGGTTCATTGTTTAGCTACCTAGCTAGCTACATGTCTAAACAAAAGACTCCACTTCAGCCAGATTATTACATGACCCATCAAGTTAGCCAGGTGTGTCTGGGGGTGATTACGGCCATCTATTGTATTTCATGAACATGTGTACATGTCTAGACAACAGGGACGGCCTGTTCAATAGGGCGATATGGGCGACGCACTGCCAAACGGGAAAAGGAAGGGATTTTTTTTCTAATCAATTATATCACGGCAACAGTAGTTATCAGTGTTCACGTCTGATCTGCCAGCCACTAAATGTCAAATCAGGCAAAAGTCGTGCTTCAAATGGCCCCGCCCGTTTTTGGGGCGATTTCAGTCAAGTTGAAAATCGCCCAGAAGTCTCTCATAGCCTGTCATGTAAAATCTATTTTTTTCAAATTTCAAAGCTTTCAATACATTCTCTATGGGTGTCTGTGGGCTTGCACTTACGCGCTTTCGTCATACGTGACGTAACCATGAACGTAACTAAGACAATAGCGGCTAGCAGCGTCTCTGTTGCGACCTGCAGTGTGGCGTTATCTTATGTTTTTAATTTGTAGACTTAGTTTACAAACATTCTGCCAACCATGGATTTCCAGTGGTTGGTTTTGGACTGATCTTGTTGATCGTGTACATACCCGCTACGAACGGACTAAATAATGAAAACGCTGCTGGCAGCGGAATCCCAATACAGCTGGGAGACTTGGCTGGATGACAGAGTCCCGGACAGAGAAGTGGAGCCGGCCGGCTTCACCCTGGTCAGAGCGGACCGCAATCCTGGTAAGAGAGCGACTCTGTACCCCGACATTGAACTGCTTTCTGTGTCATTGCGACCTTACTATCTGCCCCGTGAGTTCCCCCAATTGTTTGTTACCGTTGTGTACTGTTGATAATCACAAGTTTACTGGAGAACTGAGACCAAGTAGAGACTTTGGACAGGGTGGATATGGTATAATAAAGGCAGTTTATTCAGAGGTAAAGATATCTGGAATCGCGTGCACGGACTCGTTCGTCAAACTCTTAGGGAGAAGAGAGCCCCGAAAACATTGTGTGCAGACATTTTATACAATAAATGATGTAGGTTGAATCTAGTAGTTCTGATCTTCTGATTGGTCCTGATGAGTTGGGCGAGGTCCCCTCCACTGTTGCATTGGCTCTGAGTCGGGTTCTCTGTCTTCAAATGTTCAGCCTAAAGAGAGGGGATTTTTGTGTGTGTGTGTGTGTGTGTTTAACAGTGATGATGTGTGTGTGTGTGTGTGTTATCAGTGATGTGTGTGTGTGTGTGTGTGTGTCCTCAGAGCAAGAACTCGTGAGTTGGAAGAACTGAGAGACCTATGGCGTGGGTGTTGTCCTTGGCCACCTGCTGACAAGGCTGACAAGATAGGACTCTTTTGTCCATTGTTATAGGATAGGAACAGCATTGATTGAAAACAAACGCCCAACACAAAATGGGTCATGCACAAGATTTTAGTCAGACCAAGCTATAACATTATATATTTACTACGACAGTACATTCAACCAAAAGCTAATATAACAAAGGCATCAGAGATTATTTATAATCTGTCACAGAAACTGGAATCCATCTCCCCAGATCAGTCAATAAATGCTTCTGGTATTGACTTATATGCTGCCCCTGTCTTCATGTTGTTGCTGGACATATCTTTTTTAAAATGTGTGTAGGTCACCTAAATCATCAGAAAAATTGCCCCTCCTGAGAATTTTTTCAGGAGCCGCCACTGCTAGACAATAGTGACCCATCCACTTAGCTAGATGTGGCTGTGGTGGTTATAGCATTTCCTTCACATCACCCATCAATTTAGACAAGTGTGTCAGGTAAGCGTCATCTAATAATAATAAAATATTTATAAAATATTTTTATCTGGACACTTTCTGTTTTTGATATTGCTACTATGCAAGTACTATCACTGTACCGTTGACACCTTCTGTATCCTGTGCATGTGACAAATAAACTTAGATTTGATTTGATGTAGCGTGTGTTTACCACATGGCCTCACATGTGAATCCTTAAAGAGATGGGTGGGGCTAAGGCTTAAGAGGGTGTGAACGATGCTGAATGAGTGTAGACAAAGAAGAGCTCTCCAGTAGGTACCAAAACATTCAAGGGCCATTTTCTCAAAAGTGGGGTTACAAGTTTATCAACTTTCAAAGCAGAGTTACTTTCCCATTGTTCCTCAACTGTAGTGTATGATATACCATTTTCTAGCTCTGAGTCTCTACTTTTATCCAATGTAAAAATCACAATTTCAAATTATGCTACATAAGACCGAATCAAGGCGGTCGGTCACATATGAGAAACTCCCCAAATACAGGTGTGCCAAGCTTGTAGCGTCATACCCAAGAAGACTCGAGGCTGTAATCACTGCCAAAGGTGCTTCAACAAAGTACTGAGTAAAGGGTCTGAATACTTATGTAAATGTGATATTTCAGTGTTTTATTTTTTATACATTCGCAAAAATGTCGAATAACCTGTTTTTGGTTTTTCATTATGGGGTATAGTGTGTAGATTGATGAGGGAAAAAAACTATTTAATCAATTTTATAAAAAGGCTGTAATGTAACAAAATGTGAAAAAAAGTCAAGCTGTCTGAATACTTTCCTAATGCACTGTAAATACACTACATGACCAAAAGGATGTGGACACCTGCTCGTCGAACATCTCATTCTAAAGTCATGGGCATTAATATGGAGTTGGTCCCCCCCCCTTTGCTGCTATAACAGCCTCCACTCTTCTGGGAAGGCTTTCCACTAGATGTTAGAACATTGCTGCGGGGACTTGCTTCCATTCAGCCACAAGAGCATTAGTGAGGTTGGGCACTGATTTTGGGTCGATTAGGCCTGGCTCGCAGTCTGCGTTCCAATTCATCCCAAAGGTGTTTGATGGGGTTGAGGTCAGGGCTCTGTGTAGGCCAGTTAAGTTCTTCCACACCGATTTCGACAAACCATTTCTGTGTGGACCTCGCTTTGTGCATGGGGGCATTGTCATGCTGAAACAGGAAAGGGCCTTCCCCAAACTGTTGCCACAAAGTTGGAAGCACAGAATCGTCTAGAATGTCATTGTATGTTGTAGCGTTAAGATTTCCCTTCACTGGAACTAAGGGGCCTAGCCCGAACCATGAAAAACAGCCCCAGACCATTATTCCTCCTCCACCGAACTTTACAGTTGGCACTATGCATTGGGGCAGGTAGCGTTCTCCTGGCATCCACCAAACCCAGATTAGTTTGTCGGACTGCCAGATGGTGAAGCATGATTCATCACTCCAGAGAACGTGTTTCCACTGCTCCAGAGTCCAATGGCGGGGAGATTTACACCACTAAAGTAATCCTTCTCCCCCCCCAACCCCACCCCCACAAAAAATAATAATATAGATATTAGGGGTGTAACGATCCATCTACTACATCGATGTATCGATTTATATTCCTATGATCCAACTACATCGATCTGTGCTCGGCGAGTTGGCCTTTTGGACAACATATATCGATCTAACATCGTTTTAAAATGTAATAAATCGATTGTATCGATACTAGGAAATAACCCATTGGATTTAAGCACGTCAGACTTTATATGGATGTTTTTTCTCAGCACTTTTAATGATAAAGGCTTTAAACATTACTCGATTCAGACTGCCTATCCGTGACGTCATCGCGCCAGCAGCAGCGCAAAGGCGCAAAGACAACAAAACATAGCGGACGACAGAGGAGAAGCCGACGAGCGAGAAATTATCAAGCCACCATTGCGGTCCTTACAAGAAACAGGAATCTAGGAAACTTCACCTGCACTGTCCAGTATCCAGGTATTTATTTCAGTCACACTGGTTGAATTTTTGGCTAAAAGGTTACTGAATCGATTTCAAGTCACTGAATCGTTTCGGATCGTATCGTTCTAAATGAACCAATATCGTCCTTGAATCGTATCGACAACCACGAATCGTGATACAAATCGAATCGTTGTTAAAACGAATCGTTACACCCCTAATAGATATAAAAAATAAAAATTATACTCTAAAAATTAAAAAATTTGAAAATATATAAAAAATAAATTGTAAAGTGGTTATCCCACTGGCTATAGGGTGAATGCACCAATTTGTAAGTCGCTCTGGATAAGAGCGTCTGCTAAATGACGTAAATGTAAATGTAACTACAGCCGACGCTTGGCATTGCGCATGGTGATCTTAGGCTTGTGTGCGGCTGCTCGGCCATGGAAACCCATTTCATGAAGCTCCCGACGAACAGTTATTGTGCTGACGTTGTTTTGTGTAGATCGTTGACAAAAAATGACAATTAAATGCATTTTAATCCCATTTTTTAAATGTGGATGAAGTCAAGAGGTGTGAATACTTTCTGAAGGCACTGTATATGTCAGATTGAGTGACTAAGACCTCAACAAAAACGTCAAAACTAATTACAGATTTCTTGATTTATCTTAGATGAACTCTGACTATTTTGAGACGTTACGGCGTCTCAAGAGGGAAAAACAATAAAATTGCCGTTTTTTTCTTGTTTTTCAAGCGAAGGTCTTATAAGGAAGTATGTGGCACGGATGTTCGCTTCGCCTCGCCCAGTTCTGCTAGGAGCAAATGTGGGTGCCTTAAAGTTGCACTACGCAGAAATCACGCCGCCATTTTCTAGTTGCTAAAACTAATAGTTTGCCTAATTTAATTTTATGAGACAAAATAAGTGTTTTAGACGGTACTAATTTCAGTTTGTGACAAAACAAGCAAGTATAGTGTAGAGAATCATTGTACCGTCTAAAACACTGTGAAATATATTTTTCCAAAACCAAAAATATGTATTTTCAGCTGTTTGAAGCTGGTGTACAAAACCGAAAGTAAAAGACGCAAAAACTAAACATAAGAACAGGAAGCATAGAAATAGGGTACATAGAACAGATCTACCACTTCTTAGACTGGCTTTCAAGTAGAATGATAGATCTATAATACTCACAATTCTATGTGAATTTGGTCGGGTCGGCCAAAAATTACATATTGCCTCTTTAAGTCTGCTACAGTGGGGAAAAAAAGTATATAGTCAGCCACCAATTGTGCAAGTTCTCCCACTTAAAAAGATGAGAGAGGCCTGTAATTGTCATCATAGGTACACGTCAACTATGACAGACAAATTGAGATTTTTTCCAGAAAATCACATTGTAGGATTTTTAATGAATTTATTTGCAAATTATGGTGGAAAATAAGTATTTGGTCACCTACAAACAAGCACGATTTTTGGCTCTCACAGACCTGTAACTTCTTCTTTAAGAGGCTCCTCTGTCCTCCACTCGTTACCTGTATTAATGGCACCTGTTTGAACTTGTTATCAGTATAAAAGACACCTGTCCACAACCTCAAACAGTCACACTCCAAACTCCACTATGGCCAAGACCAAAGAGCTGTCAAAGGACACCAGAAACAAAATTGTAGACCTGCACCAGGCTGGGAAGACTGAATCTGCAATAGGTAAGCAGCTTGGTTTGAAGAAATCAACTGTGGGAGCAATTATTAGGAAATGGAAGACATACAAGACCACTGATAATCTCCCTCGATCTGGGGCTCCACGCAAGATCTCACCCGTGAGGTCAAAATGATCACAAGAACGGTGAGCAAAAATCCCAGAACCACACAGGGGGACCTAGTGAATGACCTGCAGAGAGCTGGGACCAACGTAACAAAGCCTACCATCAGTAACACACTACGCCGCCAGGGACTCAAATCCTGCAGTGCCAGATGTGTCCCCCTGCTTAAGCCAGTACATGTCCAGGCCCGTCTGAAGTTTGCTAGAGTGCATTTGGATGATCCAGAAGAGGTTTGGGAGAATGTCATATGGTCAGATGAAACCAAAATATAACTTTTTGGTAAAAACTCAGCTGAGTTGCATCCAAAGAACACCATACCTACTGTGAAGCATGGGGGTGGAAACATCATGCTTTGGGACTGTTTTTCCGCAAAGGGACCAGGACGACTGATCCGTGTAAAGGAAAGAATGAATGGGGCCATGTATCGTGAGATTTTGAGTGAAAACCTCCTTCCATCAGCAAGGGCATTGAAGATGAAACGTGGCTGGGTCTTTCAGCATGACAATGATCCCAAACACACCGCCCGGGCAACGAAGGAGTGGCTTCGTAAGAAGCATTTCAAGGTCCTGGAGTGGCCTAGCCAGTCTCCAGATCTCAACCCCATAGAAAATCTTTGGAGGGAGTTGAAAGTCTGTGTTGCCCAGCGACAGCCCCAAAACATCACTGCTCTAGAGGAGATATGCATGGAGGAATGGGCCAAAATACCAGCAACAGTGTGTGAAAACCTTGTGAAGACTTACAGAAAACGTTTGACCTGTGTCATTGCCAACAAAGGGTATACAACAAAGTATTGAGAAACTTTTATTATTGACCAAATACTTATTTTCCACCATAATTTGCAAATAAATTCATTAAAAATCCTACAATGTGATTTTCTGGATATTTTTTTCTCATTTTGTCTGTCATAGTTGACGTGTACCTATGATGAAAATTACAGGCCTCTCTCATCTTTTTAATTGGGAGAACTTGCACAATTGGTGGCTGACTAAATACTTTTTTCCCCCACTGTATATATATATATACTCTCCACTCAGTATAGAATACATATATATATATATATATATATATATATATATATATATATATATATATATATATATAATATATATATATATATATATATATATATATAGAGTATACACTCTCCACTCAGTATATAATGCATATATATATATATATATGTATATACAGTGGGGGAAAAAAGTATTTAATCAGCCACCAATTGTGCAAGTTCTCCCACTTAAAAAGATGAGAGAGGCCTGTATTAAATACTTTTTCCCCCACTGTGTATATATATATATAGTAGACACTCTCCACTCTGTATATAATACATATATATAATATATGTATACACTCTCCACTCAGTATAATAATATATATATATATATATATATATATATATATAGTAAAATACAACGCGCCACTCAGTATATAATACATATATATATATAGTATATATACAGATATAATATAGTAATATACACTCTCCACTCAGTATATAATACATTATATATATATAGATACACTCTCCCCTCATATAAAATAATTTTATATATATTATATTATTAAAAATAAAATTATATATAATTTTATATTATATTTAAATATGTATACACTTCCCCTCATAATTTAAAAATATATATAATTATTAGTAACCCCCACTCTTTTTTAATACATTATATAAATATTTATAATATATATTAGTATCACTCTCCAATTAAAAATTAAAATATAAATATATTTATTATGATGGAATTATCTATTATTTGTATATATATTTATTATATTTTTATTCGAGTGGAGAGTGTTACATATATATTTTATATATTTTTTAAAATGAGTGGAGGGTATCTATATATATTAAAGTATACCTCTCCCCTCATTAAAAATAATTTTAAAATATATTATATATATACACCTCCCCTCATATATAATACATATTATATATATACATATATATAATATACACTCCCACTCGTAAATTTAAAATTTAAAAATAAATTAAACTGATGGAGAGGTTACTATTTTATATGTAATTATATTATATAAATATATATATATTATATAATATTATTAAAACTGATTTGGGGAGTGTTACTATAAAAAATAATTTTATTATAATTTATATGAGTGGAGAGTTATCTATTAAAATATTTATTTTATATATATATATATATATATATAAGTATACACTCTCCCCTCATATATAATAATTATATATATTTTTATATTATATATATATAGAACACTCTCCACCAGTATATAATATATATATTATATATATATAAGATACATCTCCACTTAATAAAACAAAAAATTAATATAAAAAATTTTCCGCAAAGGGACCAGGACGACTGATCCGTGTAAAGGAAAGAATGAATGGGGCAGTATCGTGAGATTTTGAGTGAATGAAAACCTCCTTCCATCAGCAGGGCATTGAAGATGAACAAACGTGCTGGTCTTTCAGCATGACAATGATCCCAAACACACCGCCCGGGCAACGAAGGGAGTGGCTTCGTAAGAAGCATTTCAAGGTCCTGGAGTGGGACCTAAGCCGTCTCCAGATCTCAACCCCATAGAAAATCTTTGGAGGGCAGTTGAAACGCTCTGTTGCCCAGCGACAGCCCAAAAGCCATCACTGCTCTAGAGGAGATATGCATGGAGGGAATGGCCAATACAGGCAAAACAGTGTGTTGAAACCCTTGTGAAGGACTTACCGAAAACGTTTGAACTGTTCCATTGCCCAACAAAGGGTATACAAAAGTATTGAGAAACTTTTTATTAGTGACCAAATAATTATTTCCACATAATTTGCAAATACATTATTAAAAAATCCTACAATGTGATTTCGGAGTATGTTTTTTCTCATTTTGTCGGTCATAGTTGACGTTACTATGATGAAACAATACAGGGCGCTCCTCATCTTTTCATTGGGAGAGAACTGGCACAATTGGTGGGCTGATAATACTTTTTCCCCCACTGTATATATATATATACGCGGCCACTCAGTATTAGATACATTATATATAGATATATATATATATATATATAGTTTTAAGAGAGAGAGATAGAGAGAGAGAGAGAGAGAGAGAGAGAGAGAGAGCGAGAGAGAGGAGGACACTCTCCACTCAGTATATAATGCATATAGATATATATATATGTATATACAGGGGGGAAAAAAGTATAATTTAATCAGCAACCAATTGTGCAAGTCTCCCCACTTAAAAAGATGATAAGCCTGTATTAAAATACTTTTTCCCCCCGTGACGTGTATATATATTTATATAGTAGACAACTCTCCACTCTGTAGTAATACATATATATATATATATAGATACACTCTCCACTCCAGTATATAATATATATATATCAGATTATTCATGAAATTATTATTATTGGCAGTATGTCAGTGACCTCTATCTCTCCGCACTTCCAGTTCTACTCTTGATGAGTCTTCCCGAGCGTGAGCAGGAGTAGTCGAGTAAGTATGATGACCTTAATTATACGGATATATATATAGGTATGACACTCACTCAGTCTATTATGCAATATCCATTATCCTTATGAAGATCTGTCTTACACGTTCCGTCAGCTGACAGATGAGATAGAATATAGTATAGTGATATGGTATATATGATAGGAGATAGTATATATAGGTATATGTTATACACAGTGTAGATATATAGATAGTAGTAGTAGTGATTACACAATATAGTCTCCGACTCTACACGCAGACGTCAGTGATGATAGTAGTAGTAGATATATATAGATATAGGTAGTACCTCTCCAATGAGGTTATATAAGGAGCATAGTCGAGATGAGTAGATATAGTAGAGATGCGTAGTACAATAGTATAGTATCAGTGAGACGCTCCATCCGACTCAGTAGTAACAGAGTTAGAAGAGAGAGAGAGACACCTACAGCGAAGTAGTATGTTTATATGCACTGAGTGGTAGACGTGTATACTATAGTTTGAGTGTATCAGTACTATCGTAGATATACTGAAATGTATGTAGTATACGATGAGTGGAGGAGTGGTAGTGAGAATGAGTAGAGTACTAAATAATGCGTATACTAGTATAATTAATTAGAGACTAGTGGAGAGTCGTAGTACGTACTATACAAGAGTATAGTATAGTAGTACAACTCTCCACGGTCAGTATAAGAAGGTATAATTGATATAGTATAGATGGTAGTATGACACTACTGCCACTCCACGTTTATATAACGTGTAATTCGATATATATATTACATTATATATATAGTTATCACTCTCCCACTCAGTATAAATTATATAATATTCATGGGTTATTATATACGAGTGGAGAGTTGGATACTATGATATATTATGATTGTATATATATATATTAATTATACTACATATATATATATCATATATGTATGACGGTTCCGGAGTATACGGAGTGGAGAGGATAGACAGTGATCATATCATATTAACAGAGACTATGGATATATACCTTATGATGACTGCAGTGGAGAGTCCGGTCAGTAGCATCAGTATAGGAGCCGGAGAAGTACAGTAGAATGGACTATGGACAAAGATCAGGTATAGATATACTATTAGTAGACGAGACAGTACAGCGCGACAACAGACTCAGTGTATAACATAGACTAGTATATATATCCATATATATAGTACTAGTATATATAGATACAGACTCGTCCACGCTCAGGATGTAGTGGAAGGTATATGGATGAGTCAGTATAGCTATATATATATAGGATTTACACTCATCCTACTCAGGATAAATATACCTCATCTATATATATATAGTATATACATTAATATATAGTATACACTCTCAACTCAGGTATAGACCATCACACTGTCAAACATCTTGTCCCACAACCCGTAAAACACTGTGTGACAGGGATTGTGAGGGCAGGTTCAAGGTCTGTCCATATAAGCATAACGGTAGGTCAAGGTACTGGCACCGGAAGCCTGGACTTGATAGCGATATGCTATGCCTCCGAGAAAACACAGCAAACTCACACACAGTTCACACCATCCCACATCGGTACCACCCCACCACACACGACGACACACCACATCACACATCACTGTAATGTCTAAACCCTCTAGAAACGGTTTCTAGTGGTGATGAAAGGGTTGTTGTCTCGAGTGTTGGGGTCAGAGTGTGACTGGGGAGTGTGATTGTGCACTTCTACGGTGAGACAGGAACACGGAAGGTGAATGTATGACACCGGAGGTCGTGTATCGCGCGGACCAGCGCTAAGTGTCGTGTCGCATGTCCTGGCTCGGGACACTGATTATGTGGATGGTGTGTTCACACTCATGTCATACAGTAGGTGTCATGCATCGTGTACGACAACGGCACACACGCGCTAGAGAGAATGTTACCCCGGGGTTACGGAAGGTCCACGTCGAACCATAATATAACCACAGGCTTGGCAGACGAAGACCTTTCAAACTACGCATAACACCCAGGAAACACGGAGTCGATGCATACCTGGATCCCACTGCACGAAATCGGGGACAGGCCAAACACAGTGTACTTACACACTTGTGCGTTATCAACATACTACTCCCACTCCATCTGATGCTGCTTTCATCGGTTTTTGGCTCCCAGTGTTGTTGACTTGAGTGCCCAACCCCTCCGTGACCCCACCACAACCCCACACCCCGTGTTCGTTGACCTTACCCCTGATTTCCTCCTGCCCGCCACCCCCCAGAGGTCCCCCCTCCTACGTGCCCCAGCGCCACTCGGCCCCCCCCAGCGTGGCATGAGGACACGTTCCCCCTATGTGACCATAACGGGATGTATATGGATGTTATTTCTCTCTCTCACTCTATCTCTCGCTCTCTATCTCTCGCTCTCCTATCTCTCTCTCTGTTGTACTGTCTTCTGTATGTCTGTATGTCATGTTGTCTGTCTGTTGTTCTGGTCTGTACTGTTGTCTGTCGTCTGCTTATGTTGTTAGTCTTGTCTGTCTGTGTATCTATCATATCTCTATCTATCTCTGTATGTATCTCTATCTATATATCTCTATCTCTCTGTGTCTCTCTCTATCCTCTCTCTCTGTCATATTTCTCTGCTTTATATCTATCATCCTCTATATTATCTCTGTATCTCTGTTGTATCTATCTATCTCTGTGTGTCTCTCTCTATCTCTATATCTCTGTCTCTTGTTACTTTATATCGAGAATATACTATATCTACAATCTATCTAGAGAGAGAGAGAAGAGAGAATACATGAGAGGGGAGAGGCGTGGAGAGAGAGAGAGAGAGGGGGGTGAGAGAGAGCAGGAAGAGAGATGAGAGTAGGGGGGGGGAGGAGGGAGGAAGGGAGAGATAGAAGAGAATAGAGAGGAGAGAGAGGGGGAGAGAGAGAGAGGAGGAGAGAAAGAGAGAGAAGAGAGAGAGACAGAGATGAGAGAGAGAAAGGTGGAAGTAGCGAGAGAGAGAGGATAGAGAGAGAGAGGAGGGAGAGGAGAGCGAGAGAAGAGAAGAGTATAGCTAAGATGAGAGAGAAAGAGGCGCGCTCGGAGAGATGAGAGAGACTCTCTCTGTCTCGATATTCTCTCTCTCTATCTCTCTCGCTATCAGCTCGATCTCTACTCTCTATCTATCCTCTCATATCGATCTCTCTCTCTACTCTCTCTCTATCTCTATCGCTCTATCTCGCTCTCTCTCTCTCTCTCTCTGAGGAATATCACACACTGACGCACCTCAAAGAGGAAAAAACGTCGGTTGCCGGTTGCTTCCAGACTGAACAGATACATTGTTCAGCCCTTTCATACTACTGTAAATCAATGTATATTCGTTGTCAAGGCCCCGAG
Organism: Coregonus sp. 'balchen'; assembly: GCA_902810595.1. Lineage (NCBI taxonomy): Eukaryota > Metazoa > Chordata > Actinopteri > Salmoniformes > Salmonidae > Coregonus > Coregonus sp. 'balchen'. Next base: position 56,244,540 of record LR778265.1, on the reverse strand, counting down.
TTAGCGAGACATTTCACACGTCTCTGCCCATATAGGTGTCTGAAGGAGAATTGTTCTCCAGATAAAAGTTTAGCACGCTAATGGTACTGGATTCCCGGACTGGCATGCTGAAATGTTGTACTAAAACCAGACTGGCATGCTGAACACTGTCACTTAACCAGACTGACATGCTTTGAAAAACCTGTCTACGAACCACCAGACTGGCATGCTGAAACTGTACTAAAACCAGACGGACATGCTTGAAACTGTACTAAACCAGGTGACATGCGAAAACTGTGTACTAAACCAGACTGGAATGCTGAAATGTACTAAACCAGACTGTGCATTGCTGAAACTGTACTAAAACAGGTGAAATGCTGAAAACTGTACTAAAACCAGGCTGACATGTGAACGGTACTAAAACCGCTGGCATGCTGAAACTGTACCAACCAGCTGACATGGCTGAAATGAAACTGTACTATAAACCAGGCTGACATGCTGAAACTGATACTAACCAGACTGGCATGCTGATGATGAAAAATGTACTAAACCAGGACTGGTATGCTGAAACTTACTAAACCAGGCTGGTAGCTGGAAAACTGTAACTAAACCAGGCTGACATGCTGAACTGCTACAAACCAGCTGAAATGTGAAACGTACTTAAACAGGATGGCTGAGGAAACTGTACTAAACCAGACTGGTATGCTGAAAACTGTACAAACCAGGCTGGATGCTGAAACTGTACTAAACCAGGGCCCGGACATGCTGAAACGTATTAAAACCAGGCTGACATGTGGGAAAACTGTACTAAAACAGGCTGACATGCTGAGAAAATGTACTAAACCAGATGGCCTGCTGAAAACTGTACTAAACCATACTGGTATGCGAAAAATGTACCTAAACCAGGCTGGTATGCTGAAACTGTACTAAACCAGGCTGACATGCTGAAACTGTACTAAACCAGGCTGGTATGCTGAAACTGTACTAAACCAGGCTGACATGCTGAAACTGTACTAAACCAGGCTGGTATGCTGAAACTGTACTAAACCAGGCTGACATGCTGAAACTGTACTAAACCAGGCTGGTATGCTGAAACTGTACTAAACCAGACTGGTATGCTGAAACTGTACTAAACCAGGCTGACATGCTGAAACTGTACTAAACCAGACTGGCATGCTGAAACTGTACTAAACCAGACTGGCATGCTGAAACTGTACTAAACCAGACTGGCATGCTGAAACTGTACTAAACCAGACTGGCATGCTGAAACTGTAAAGTGGGCGGGATTATATACTGCCTGATTGGCCCTGTCCGGGGGTATCGTCAGACAGGGAAACAGTGTCCCCCGACCCCCGACCCCCCCGTCTCAGTCCCCAGTATCTATGCTGCTATAGTCTATATGCCGGGGGGCTAGGGTCAGTCTGTCCTGTCTGGTGTAATTCTCTCCTTAAGTTTGCTCATATCTCTCTCTCTCGCTCTCTCTCTCCCCTCCCGGAGGACCTGAGCCCTAGGACCATGCCTCAGGACTAGCTGGCCTGGCGACTCCTGTCTGTCCCTGTCCCCAGTCCACCTGGCCTGATGACTCCTGTCTGTCCCTGTCCCCAGTCCACCTGGCCTGATGACTCCTGTCTGTCCCCGTCCCCAGTCCACCTGGCCTGATGACTCCTGTCTGTCCCCGTCCCCAGTCCACCTGGCCTGATGACTCCTGTCTGTCCCCGTCCCCAGTCCACCTGGTCGTGATGCCGATCCAGTTTCTGCTGTTCTGCCTGTAGCTATGGAACCATGACCTGTTCACCGGACGTGCTACCTTGTCCCAGACCTGCTGTTTTCGACCCTCTCTCTCTACCACACCTGCTGTCTCGACCTCTGAATGCTCGGCTATGAAAAGCCAACTGACATTTACTCCTGAGGTGCTGACCTGTTGCACCCTCTACAACCACTGTGATTATTATTTGACCCTGCTGGTCATCTATGAACGTTTGAACATCTTGAAGAACGATCTGGCCTTAACGGCCGTGTACTCTTCTTGTACAAAATCTGAAGAACATAGGCCCATCCAGGTACTTTCCTCAGGTGCTGGAGTTGTAGACAAACTCATAGAAAACAGAAAGGAAAACGCAGCACACTACTGCTCATACTCCCAGGTGATATTTATTTATAACAACGTTTCCACCCTCAGGTCTTCATCAGGCGTCCATATCCCAGGTGGGGGTGGAAGGTCTCAGTGACATCACTTCCTGATACAGGTAAATGTATAACATAGGTTCACAATATTAACATTCAATGTATCAAAATATATGTTCATATACAAGGAATGTGATCAATATTTACAGTAATATACATACAATATTCATACAATGTTCAATTAGGATAAAATAAAACACAATTTGGACATATTGAAACTATAAAAATGGTTTCAAGTCAAACTCCTCGTTAAGGCCTTGTGGATCCAGAAAGATTCCCTTTGAAGAAGTTTCCTCTCAATGTCCCCTCCGCTGCATGATATCTTGACCAGTTCTATTCCTGTCACGGATTCAGCCGAGGCTGCTCCTCCTCCTTGCTCGGGCAGGCTTCGGCGTTCGTCGTCCCCGGAGTACTAGCTGCTGTCGATCGATGTTTCAGGGTTTGTCTAGTTTAGTCTTTATTGTTTACACCTGTTCCCCATTATGTTGGATTGTATTCCATATATTTACCCATGTCTCTCATTTGGAATTTGTGTGTTATTGTTTATTGTTACGTGTGTCGTTGGTGAGCGGGTTAGTTCCTCCCTGTGTGGAGGTATTCTGTGTGTCGTTGGTGAGCGGGTTAGTTCCTCCCTGTGTGGAGGTATTCTGTGTGTCGTTGGTGAGCGGGTTAGTTCCTCCCTGTGTGGAGGTATTCTGTGTGTCGTTGGTGAGCGGGTTAGTTCCTCCCTGTGTGGAGGTATTCTGTGTGTCGTTGGTGAGCGGGTTAGTTCCTCCCTGTGTGGAGGTATTCTGTGTGTCGTTGGTGAGCGGGTTAGTTCCTCCCTGTGTGGAGGTATTCTGTGTTGTGTTCTTTACTTCGTTTAGTAAAGTACGTTTCTTAGAGTTTCTGCGTCCTGCGCCTGACTTCTTCCACCGCATTACACTGACATTCGTGACAATTCCAGTGTATCTCAGAGAACTAATAGGAGGTCCAGCTTGTATAAAAATGAACAGCAACCAGATGTTTTGTTTCACCTGCCCGTATGTAGCTGCAGTGCTCACAGATCCGTGTCTTAAGGCTTCTGCGGGCTTTCTCTATGTAAAACAGACCACAAGGACATTTCAACATGTAAACAACATTGGTGGACATGCAGGTAATCAGGCCTTTGATCTTAAATCTTTGTCCTGTGTGAGGGTGGGTAAATGAGTTGCATTTGTACGTGAAGCTGCATTGAACACATTGGCCAGATTTGTAATTACCCTCAGGAACCTTGTCCAAGAAAGTTTCCCTTTTCTCTGGTGGGTAATCAGATTTAACCACAATGTCTCTCACGATTGGGGGTCTTTTTAAAGACCACACGTGGTGGATATTTAAAAATGGGTTTCAATTGTGGGTCAGTATCAATAATGTACCAGTGCTTCCTGATAATGTCCTTAAATGCCTTCCCCAATGGTGAGTATTGGGTGAAGCATGACGGGACACGTTCTGTTTTTTCTTTAACTTTTGGTTGAAGGCTTTTCCAACTGTGTTAGTCCTTCAGAACGATCATTGGCACGCTTTACCCAATTGTCTTTGTACCCCCCTTTCCTTAAACCTCTGTGTCTCGGTCCGTGGTCTGTTTCAGGTAAGAAGCATCAGAGCTGCATATTATTCTGATGCGACTGAATCGACTTTATAGAGAGACTTTTAATAAGTGGAGGTGGATGAAAGCTGTCACCTCCAAGGAGGGTGTTCCGGTCCGTAGGTCTCCTATAGAGATCTGTAGAGAGGGAGGTGTTGTCCTTAATAACCATCACATCAAGAAAACGGATTTGTGATAGGGTCATAGTTAATGGTGAAATGAAGGTGTTCATTCATAGAGTTTAGATAAGCATGGAATTCCCAGAGTATAGATCACGAAAATGTCATCCAAATATCTCAGAATGAGGAGAATATTGGCGAGAAAAGGGTTAAGGTCTGGATTCAGCACCACCTGTTTTGTACTCTTCCTATAATCTCCACACGGCACAGCCAGAAGAGGACTGGCCACCCCTCAGAGCCTGGTTCCTCTCTAAGTTTCCTGCCTCTCTAAGGAGATTTTCCTAGCCACCGTGCTTCTACATCTGCATTGCTTGCTGTTTTGGGGGTTTTAGGGCTGGGTTTCTGTATAAGCACTTCGTGACATCTGCTGATGTAAAAAGGGCTTTATAAATCAATTTGATTGATTGGTATACTGAAACTGTACTAGACTGGTATACTGAAACTGTACTAGACTGGTATACTGAAACTGTACTAGACTGGTATACTGAAACTGTACTAGACTGGTATACTGAAACTGTACTAGACTGGTATACTGAAACTGTACTAGACTGGCATACTGAAACTGTACTAGACTGGTATACTGAAACTGTACTAAGCCAGACTGGTATACTGAAACTGTACTAGACTGGTATACTGAAACTGTACTAGACTGGTATACTGAAACTGTACTAGACTGGTATACTGAAACTGTACTAGACTGGCATACTGAAACTGTACTAGACTGGTATACTGAAACTGTACTAGACTGGTATACTGAAACTGTAATAGACTGGCATACTGAAACTGTACTAGACTGGTATACTGAAACTGTACTAGACTGGTATACTGAAACTGTACTAAGCCAGACTGGCATACTGAAACTGTACTAGACTGGCATACTGAAACTGTACTAGACTGGTATACTGAAAACTGTGTACTAACCAGACTGGCATACTGAAACTGTACTAGAGACTGGTATACTGAAACTGTACTAGACTGGTATACTGAAACTGTACTAAGCCAGACTGGTATACTGAAACTGTACTAGACTGGCATACTGAAACTGTACTAGACTGGTATACTGAAACTGTACTAAGCCAGACTGGCATACTGAAACTGTACTAGACTGGTATACTGAAACTGTACTAGACTGGCATACTGAAAAATGTACTAGAACGGTATACTGAAACTGTAATAGACTGGCATACTGAAACTGTAACAGACTGGTATACTGAAACTGTACTAGACTGGCATACTGAAAACTGGTACTAAGACTAGACTGGCATACTGAAACTGTTAAAAATAGGACTGAGTTAATTGTACTGAAACTGTACTAGACTGGTATACTGAAACTGTACTAGACTGGTATACTGAAACTGTACTAGACTGGCATACTGAAACTGTACTAAGCCAGACTGGCATACTGAAACTGTACTAGACTGGTATACTGAAACTGTACTAGACTGGTATACTGAAACTGTACTAGACTGGTATACTGAAACTGTACTAGACTGGTATACTGAAACTGTACTAGACTGGTATACTGAAACTGTACTAGACTGGCATACTGAAACTGTACTAAGCCAGACTGGTATACTGAAACTGTACTAGACTGGCATACTGAAACTGTACTAGACTGGCATACTGAAACTGTACTAAGCCAGACTGGCATACTGAAACTGTTCTAGACTGGCATACTGAAACTGTACTAGACTGGTATACTGAAACTGTACTAGACTGGCATACTGAAACTGTACTAAGCCAGACTGGCATACTGAAACTGTTCTAGACTGGTATACTGAAACTGTACTAGACTGGTATACTGAAACTGTACTAGACTGGTATACTGAAACTGTACTAGACTGGTATACTGAAACTGTACTAGACTGGCATACTGAAACTGTACTACATTTACATTTTACATTTTAGTCATTTAGCAGACGCTCTTATCCAGAGCGACTTACAGTTAGTGAATACATTTTTTTTTTTATACTGGCCCCCCGTGGGAATCGAACCCACAACCCTGGCGTTGCAAACGCCATGCTCTATCAACTGAGCTACATCCCTGCCGGCCATTCCCTCTCCTACCCTGGACGACGCTGGGCCAATTGTGCGCCGTCCATGAGTCTCCCGGTCGCGGCCGGCTGCGACAGAGCCTGGATTCGAACCAGGATCTCTAGTGGCACAGTTAGCACTGCAAAGCAGTGCCTTAGACCACTGCGCCACTCAGGAGGTTAGACTGGTATACTGAAACTGTACTAGACTGGTATACTGAAACTGTACTAGACTGGTATACTGAAACTGTACTAGACTGGTATACTGAAACTGTACTAGACTGGTATACTGAAACTTTACTAGACTGGTATACTGAAACTGTACTAGACTGGCATACTGAAACTGTACTAGACTGGTATACTGAAACTGTACTAGACTGGCATACTGAAACTGTACTAGACTGGCATACTGAAACTGTACTAGACTGGCATACTGAAACTGTACTAAGCCAGACTGGCATACTGAAACTGTACTAGACTGGTATACTGAAACTGTACTAGACTGGTATACTGAAACTGTACTAGACTGGTATACTGAAACTGTACTAGACTGGTATACTGAAACTGTACTAGACTGGTATACTGAAACTGTACTAACACTTGACCCCACTCCGTCTTACCCAGCCAGGCGCCATTGAAAAGCTAGCTATTCGACAACGCAAGTTGACTGAGTTTCACAGATCCCCATCAGCTACATCAGCATATATCCACTGTATGTGTGAGTAACACGAGGAGGGTCCACAGATGGACTCTGTTAGTGAGCTCCTGGCAGTGAGAAAAACCAGCAGTCCTAGGCCTTTCACATGAGCATCCATTAAACCGAAAACACTGAAAACATTGTTTGTGTATCACCGAAAGCTTAAGATCACTTGTGGGAGCAGCGAACAGTAAGTGGGCATTAGCCGAAATGCTTTCTACATGGATAAACTGTACTTACAATAATAAACTGCACTTACAATAATATACTGCACTTACAAAAATATACTGCACTTACAATAATATACTGCACTTACAATAATATACTGCACTTACAATAATATACTGTACTTACAATAATATACTGCACTTACAATAATATACTGCACTTACAATAATAAACTGTACTTACAATAATAAACTGTACTTACAATAATATACTGTACTTACAATAATATACTGTACTTACAAAAATATACTGTACTTACAATAATATACTGCACTTACAATAATATACTGTACTTACAATAATATACTGCACTTACAATAATAAACAGTACTTTTATATATATTTTTTTATTATTTTTTTATAAGAAATATAAATTTAAATCTTTTTTTTAATTTTTTTTTAACGACTTCAAATCCCTTTTGGCCCAAATGGCCCCCTATTCCCTGTATAAAACCCAATCCCGGGGGTTTCTTGGTAAAAAATAGTGCACTATAAGCGGGAAAATAGGGTCCCCATTTGGGCCCGAACCAAATACCATTCAGCCCAACCATTATTGCCCCAAGGGGAGTGTTTGCATTGACCCCATTAACAGAAGAAAATTCAAAACCATATAACCCCCAGTCCCTATGTTCACAATTGGGAAATTTTATCCCCCTTTTCCTTAAACCCCCAAAAAAGAACGAACGAACGCACCCCAAGCACGAAACCGGCACCACGCACGACGCACGCACCGCACGACCCCGCAGGGCCCCCACGCAAGGAGGGCACGCACGCACGCACGACGCAGGGCACGAAAACCCCACGCAGCACGAAACGCACGAAACCCACGCGGGGCCCCGCTACGCACGGCACGCAAAAAACCAAAAGAGGCCCGAAGAAACCCAAAAAACCCCAAAAAAAAAAAAAAAAAAAAAAAATCCCAACAAAAAAACAAAAAAACAAAAAAACCCCAACAAAAAAAACAAAAAAAAAAACAAACAAAAAAAAATTGGGAAAGGATTTCAATTTTTTGATGGTCGCCCGTTTCTAAACAGGGGGGGAAAAAGGGGGGGGGGAAAAAATTGGGGGGGCCAAGCCCAACCAAATTTTTTGAAATTCTCCCCTTTCCTTAAAGAGGAGAGAGGCCGGGATTTATATTTGGAAAAAAGGGGGGCCAAAAAGGAAAAGACAAAATGGATTTAAAAAAACCCAAAAAAATCACTTTTGTAGGTTTTTTTATAATTTTTTTGCAAATTAGGTGGAAAAAAAGGGTTTTTGGCCCCCCTACAAAAAGAAAGTTTTCTGTTCTCCACAGACCTGAAAACTTCTTCTTTAAGGGGGTTCTTGTCCTCCACTCTTTAAACCGATTAATGGCACCTGGTAAAATTTGGGTTATCATTTTAAAAAAAGAAAATGTCCACATCCTAAAACAGTCACACTCCAAAACCCCAACTAGGGCCCAAAAGACCAAAAGAGCTTTTAAAAAGGACACCAGAAAAAAAAATTGTAAAACCTCCCCACCAGGGGGAAAAAGACTAATCTGCAATGGGGGAAGCAGCTTGGTTGAAAAAATATGTGGGACCAATTAGGGGGGAAATGGAAAAAAAATACAAGGACAACTGAAAATCTCCTCGTTTGGGGGGCCTCCACGAAAGGGATCTACCCCGTGGGGCCCAAAAATATCACAAGAACGGGGGAGCAAAAAAAAGAAGAAAAACCGGGGGGGGGGAACCTTGGAATGCCCTAAAGAGAGGGGGAACAAAAGTAAAAAAAACCCCCCTCCCAAATGGGTTGGTTAAACACCAAAAGCCGCCAGGGGGAAAAAAAAATCCGGGCGGTTGCCAGACTTTGCCCCACCCTTTTTTAAAAGCCAGAAAGGCCCGGGCCCCCTTTCTGAATTTTGGGGCTGGTTCTTTTTGGAGGACCCAGAAGAGGATTGGGGAGAAGAATTAAGTAGGGGGGGAAAAAGAAAATAAACCCCGGGGGGGAAAAAAAAAAAAAAAAATTTCAATTTTGTAAAAAAGTTTTGGTGGTGGGGAAAACATAAATGTTTGGGGGGGTTTTTCTGAAAAAGGGCCCAGGCCCCAAATTGACCCTTTTTGTAAAGGAAAAGAATGAAGGGGCCCCCTTGTATTGTGAGTTTTTTTGAGGGAAAACCCCCTTTCCATGAAAAGGGAATTAAAGATAAAACGGGGCCTGGGTTTTTCAGCATGAAAATGATCCCAAACCAACCCCGGGGGAAAAGAAGGGGGGGTGGTTCGAAAGAAGATTTCGGGGGGCCCTGGAGTGGCCTAGCCGGGGTTCCAGTTTTCTAAAACCCCAAATAGAAAAATCTGGGGGGGGGTTTTTAAAAAGGAGGGGGGGGGCCCAAACCCGGAAAGCCCCAAAACATAAATTCTTTTAGAGGAGATCGCATGGAGGGGAATGGGCCCAAAAATACCGAAACCCGTGGGGTTAAAAAATTTGTGAAGTTACAAAAAAACTTTTTTGGACCTGGGTCATTGCCAAAAAAGGGTTTTAAAACCCAAAAGTATTGAGAAACTTTTGTTTTTCACCAAATACTTTTTTTCCACCATAATTTGCAAAAAAAATTCATTAAAAATCCTACAATGTGATTTTTGGATTTTTTTTTTTTTGGGAAAGGGGGGGAAAAAAAAATTTTTTTTTTTTTTTAAAAAGGGGGGGGGAAAAAAAAATTTTTTTTTAAAAAATTTTTTTTGGGTTTTTGGGGGGTTTTTTTTGTTGGGTGTGTGTGGGGGGGTTCCCCGGTTTGGGGGTTTTGGGGGAAAAAAAAAAAAACCCCCCCCATTCCCCCCCTTTTTTTTTTTTGGAAAAGGGGTTTTTACCCCCGGGGGGGGGGGGAAAAAAGGGAAAAAGGAAAAAGGGTTTTTTTTGGGGGGTTTTGGGGGCCCCCAAATTTTGGGGGCCGGGGGTTTTGGGGGGGGGGTTTTTGGGGGTTTTTTGGGAAAAAAATTTTTTTTTTTTTCCTTTTTTCCCCCTTTTTTTTAAGGGGGGGAAAGGGTTTTGGGGTTTTTAATTAAAAAAAAAGGGCCCCCGGGTTTCCCGGGGGGGGAAAAGGGGGTTTTTTTTTTCCCCCGGGGCCCCCCTTTTTTGGCCCAAAAAAAAAATGCCGGTTTGGGGGAAAATTTTTAAAAAAAAAAAAAAAAAAAGTTTTTTGGGGGGAAAAAAAAAAAACCCCAAAAAAACCCCCCCCAAAAAAAAAACCGGGGGAAATTTTTTTTGGGGTTTTTTTAAAAAAAAGGGTTTTTTAAAAAAAACCCTCGGGGGGGGGGGGGGGGTTTAAACCCAAAAAAAAAACAGGAAAAAAGGGGGGGGGGGTTTTTTTTGGGGGGGGGGGGTTTTTTTTAAAAATTTCCTTTTAAAAAAAAATGAAAGGAAAAAAATTTTTTAAAAAAAACCCGAAAAAAGGGGAAAAAAAAGGGGGAAAAAAAAAAAAGGGAAAAAAAGGAAAAAAAAAAAGGGGGGGAAAAAAAAAAAAAAAAGGGGGGGAAAAAAAAAGGGGGGGGGAAAAAAAAAAAAAGGGGGAAAAAAAAAAGGGGGGGGGGGGAAAGAAAAAAAAAGGAAAAGAAAAAAAAAGGGAAAAAAAGAAAAAAAGGGAAAAAGAAAAAAAAAATTTAAAAAAAAAAAAAGGGAAAAAAAAAAAAAAAGAAAAGAAAGGGAAAAAAAAAAAGGGGAAAAAAAAAAAGGGGAAAAAAAAAAAAAAAAAAAAAAGGGGGGAAAAAAAAAAAAAAAAAAGGAAAAGGGGAAAACCCCGGGAAAAAAAAAAAAACCCGTCTTCCTTGTTTTTTTTGGGGCCCCCCTCGTTTTTTTTAAACCCGGTTTTAGCCACCCGTTTAACTTTTAAGACAAAGATTTTGGAGGGTTTCTGGCTGTTGATTGGGGGCCCAAAAAAGAATTTTCCCTTCACAATTTTAAAGAAAAGGCCTGGGCCCCCAAAAAAGTTTGGAAATTTTTAAGGTTGCCCAACTGCTGTCTCGGTGAGGACTGGGACAAAAATGTCTTTTTGGAGGAAATTTTGTGTTATGAACAAAAATGAAACTTTGGCCAAATTAAAGTTGTTGGAAAAGGGGGCTTCCAAGGAAAACCAACAACCCTAAACGGGGGCTTATTGGCTTGGGTTTGTTTCAAGGAGGGTGGTACAAAAGAGGGACATGGGAAGAAAAAGAATAAAAGCAAAGAAAGATTGAAGATTAAAAAAAAGGGGAAAGGGAAAGGGAAAAAACCCAAGAAAAAGAGGAATAAAGGGTAAATTAGAAAAAGAAAGGGAAGAAGAAGAAAATTTTTACCCCCCCTAAAAACGGGTTTTCAAAAACCCCCCCCCCCCCCCCGAACGACCCCCCCCCCCCTTTTCCCCCCCAAAAAAAAACCAAAAAACCCCAACCAACCCTTTTTTAAAAAAAAAAAACCCAAAAACCCCCTTTCCTTCCCCCCCTTCCTTTCCAAAAACCTCCCTATACCCTTAAAAATTTTCCCCCTTTAAATTCTCCTTTTACCCCTCACCTCTCCCCTCCTTTCCTTTCCCCCTTCCCCTTTCCCGGGTTTCAAACCTCCTTCCTCCAACCCCCCCCAAAATAAAATGAAAACCCCCCCCCCCCTTTTTCTCCTTTCCCTTTTAACCCAAAAACCCCCCCCCCCCCCTTTTAAAAACCCCCCCCAAAAAATAACCCCCCCTACCAAAAAAACCCCCCCCCCCCTTTTAAAAAAAAAAAAAAACCCTTCCCCCAAAAACCCACCCCCAAAAAAAAACCCACCCTTTTCCCCCCAAAGATTAATCCTAGCATTTCTAACATATCCATAATTTCCCTTCTTTCATTTTAAAAAGTTATATGTCCCTTTAGTAAATCCATACATGGATTGAAATCAGTTCAATCATTTAAATTTAAAAAAAATAATATAAAGGAAAAATTTTTTTTGGTTATATGGGAAAACCCACGCAATCATTATTTAATATGGTTAGAAAGAAAAAAAGGGTTTTTCTTAGTATAAAAGCAACCAAATCCACAGAGGCCTGATTTTCACCCAGGTTGGAATGCGACCCCGGGCTTCCCTAAAAAAAACAGAGGGGAAACCAGTCAATCCAACAACCCCCCTTTTTGGGGGGCCCCGAAGAAGAAGAGAAAAAGACGGAGAAGAGAAGGAGAAGACGAAGAAGAGAGAAGAGGAAGAAGCAAGGGAGAATGGTTAGGAAGAGAAAGAAAGAAAAAAGAGAGAAAAGAAGAGAGAATGAACAAGTAGCCGAAAAAAAAGAGATACAACGACAGAGACGACGCAGAGAAAAAGAAGAAGAAGAAGCAGCTGGAAAAGAAGAAAGAGAGAAGCAGAGAAGACGAGAAAGGAGCAAGGAAGACGGAAATGAAGATTAAAGGAGGAAAAGGAAGAGGATGAGAAGAAGGTCAGAAAGAGAAGAGGGCGGAACGAAGATAGAGAAACGTAAGTAAAGACGAAGAAGAAGAAAAGCAGAGATAGAAGAAGAAAAAAACGAAGAAGAGACAGAAGAAGAAGAAAAGAAGAGAGAAGAAGACATACAGACAGAGAAGAAGAGAGACAAGAAAGAGAAAGAAGAGATAAAAGAAGAAGAGAAGAAGAAGAGAAAAGAAGAGCGAATTGGACGAAAAGAAGAGAGACGAAGAGAAGCAAGAAGAAGAAGAAGAAGAAGGAGAAAAGAATCGACGCCGACAGCTGGACCTCTACCCTACTCTCGCCTCCTTACCTCCTCTCCTCCTCCTCTACCCTCCTCTCTCCTCTGCCAAAGCAGTATAGTGGTCCAGCATTTCAGTAAATCCAGTACAATGAGGATAATGAAATCCAGTTCATTTCAGTAGTATTAATAATAGTACATATAATCATGTATAAAGGTACAACACTACTGCTGTTGTATTGTGGAATCTTCAGTCAATACATTTCATTAAATAAAAATAAGATTATAGAAAGAAAGAATGGGCTTTTTCTTTGAGTTCATTCACTGCCAGACCAAATCCACCAGAGGCACTGATTTTCAGTCCCAGGTGTAGGACTGACCTGAACACACTGCTGTTCCCTGTATAAATGGAAAACAGAGGAATGACCTAGTCAGTCCTGCATACTACACACCATCTCCTGTAATATGCAGCTAGCAGGTACACCCTCACCTCAAACCACACACACACATGCACACACACACACACAATGGTAACTGCCAAAATAAAGGAAACGCCAACATAAAGTGTCTTAATAGGTTGTTGGGCCACAACGAGCCGCCAGAACAGCTTCAATGAGCCTCTGGAACTCTATTGGAGGGATGCAACACAATTTTTCCAAGAGGAATTACATCATTTGGTGTTTTGTTGATGGTGGTGGAAAACGCTGTCGCTGCAGAATCTCCCAGAAGTGTTCAATTGGGTTGAGATCTGTTGACTGAGACACACACACACACACACACACACACACACACCAGCCAGGTTGCACCAGTTCCACCTCGAAATTCGACGTCCGTCCAGGTCCCCAGGACGTCGGGAGATGCCTTCGAAACTGGCCACTAGGGGCAACGGTGAGCGCTATTGCTATCAAGTAGGCTTGTTAGGGCGTTGTGGACTGGGATGGTAAATGGGCGTAAGCCGCAAGCTCCGAAACTCGCTGGTTCAATCCCAGCCGTAGGCTGGTTTTTCCAAACCTTAACCCTTAACCACTCAGAATGAATGTTTAAACGTAACCGGCAAGTTGTGTCAGTTTTTTTGTTTGTTGGTATTTTACCCCCTTTTTCTCCCCAATTTCGTGATATCCAACTGGTAGTTACAGTCTTGTCCCATCGCTGCAACTCCCGTACGGACACGGGAGAGGCGAAGGTCAAGAGTCGTGTGTCCTCTGAAACACAACCAAACCGAGCCGCTCTGCTTCTTGACACAGTGCCCGCTTAACCCGGAAGCCAGCCGCACTAATGTGTCGGAGGAAACACCGTACACCTGGTGACCGAGTCTGCGTGCATGCGCCCGGCCCGCCACAGGAGTCGCTAGTGCGCGATGGGACAAGAACATCCCTGCCGGCCAAACCCTCCCCTACCCAGGACAACGCTGGGCCAATTGTGGGTCCACACACTACCACACACTAACCACACACTAACACACACACTACCACACACTAACCACACACTACCACACGCTACCACACACTACCAGCATCAAAGCAAACACCAACAAAATAAATAATATGTAATGTATCAAACAACCACCTGGTGGCGCTGTGACAGAGCTTTCATAGTGAAATAGTGGTATTCTTCAATTTTGTCAAAACTCACAAAGATCAATCAATTCCCATACAGGGAGACTATTGACAGGGCCGGACCTAGCCTTTTGGGTGCCCTAAGCGAGATTTGCCCCACCTCGTGGGCAAAACATTTTAGTGGCCCCCCTCTTGACGACGAAGAGAACATTTTTATGTTTTAAAGTACATTTCCTGCAATTCTAGACATTTTGCCATGCATAGAGAAAATGTTGCAGTTTTAAAGCACGTTTTATACAATTCTACACATTTTGCCATGGGGCGGAGAGAACATTTGAAATGTTTTAACTCATTTCATGCAATTCTACACATTTTGGAGAGGGAGATGATTTTCTCTGAGTTTTATAGTTACTTTCCTGCAATTCTATGGATTTGCCATGGGGTTGAGATACATTTTTGCAGTTTTAAAGCTAATTTCCAAAAATTCTACACATTTTTCAATGACTGATGCATGTTAATATGATATTTGAGTGGGAGTGACTAACATAATCATTGGTGGCCAACTGGAGGTCAGGGCCCTTCGTGCCCGGTTGGTAATTTGGCCATTATTACTACAAGTTTAGATAGCTGGCTAAACTTTTGTTTTGGCTAATTGAGTGACTGTCACTAACCAGGCTTCCATCCAACCTGTTGATGCAAGTAAAGTATATGTAGGATTTAAAAAAATGTCACGACAAGGCTGACAGAAAGCAAATTTGGCGGTAAACTTTTCAAATGTCGACAAAACAAAATACACAAGGTGGGATCTTTTTGTGTCTGTAAAAATGTATTATGAGAGAAAATGCCAGTGGAAACGCCATATAATAACCATCATATGGAAGTAAAGTTGGAGTCAGGCGATGATATGGTGTGTGGTCCTCCCACTACGACTCGGGAGAGCATGCAGTTTATTAGATGAAATAAGTTACGATGAACTTCACAGGGTTGGTGAAAGGAGGAGCACGGAGATGAGCTTGATGCTCCCTTCCAATAAATATCTAAGCTCTTACTCTCATGACAATGATCATCGGCTGCTGTTTGACAAATAAAAAGAAACTCCATAATAATCTGACCGTGTAGGCAAGTCTATCCACACTGTATCTGCTGTTGGATACAGCACACAAGACCAGAGTTGGCACATATATAACATAACCATCAGTACAGTGGAAAATGTGACGGGAGTTATTTTTATGTACGCTACGTCCTCACGCACAGCCTTTTATCCGCAACAAATCAATTTGATGGAAACACATCTCTGGTGCGGCTTTTAGAATATTCGCATGAAAATCTGTCACCAATTGGATGGAAACCTAGCTAGTGACTGTCATAACAAGAGGAAAACTGCTGATGCAAAACCAAATTTCGAAGCAGCACCTTGGGCATTCTCCAACAAAACAGTTGGGGTCGGGGCAGGGGGCACTAAGCGACCAATGATGCCTGTTATGGCTAGGGCAGGCCCTGACAACTGGACATGTATGGGATGTATGGAGGTCTCTGGAGCATCTTATTGGCTTCATGAAGACCTCTTCCTTACCTTTCTTTAGCCATGTATATGTACAGGTGTGTGGTCAACCAGATCTCAGCAAATTATAACATTTACTTCAGAATCCAACCTTTGTTCACAGGGGCATAAACATAGATTTTTGACTGTTAAGTTCAGGCATTAATTCTGAGTGGTTAAACTAAGGGTTAAGGTTTGGGAAAGGCTAAAAAAAATAAAAAATAAACATAACTGGGATTAGACCCAGAGCTCGCGGCTTACGCCCCGTCCACCATCCTCGTCCACCGTCCCCGTCCACCGTCCTCGTCCACCGTCCCCGTCCACGTCCACTGTCCCCGTCCACCGTCCCCGTCCACCGTCCACCGTCCCCGTCCACCGTCCACGTCCACCGTCCCCGTCCACCGTCCACCGTCCCCGTCCACCGTCCCCGTCCACCGTCCACCGTCCCCGTCCACCGTCCTCGTCCACCGTCCCCGTCCACCATCCCCGTCCACCGTCCCCGTCCACCGTCCCCGTCCACCGTCCACCGTCCCCGTCCACCGTCCACCGTCCCCGTCCACCGTCCTCGTCCACCGTCCCCGTCCACCGTCCACCGTCCCCGTCCACCGTCCACCGTCCCCGTCCACCGTCCACCGTCCTCGTCCACCGTCCCCGTCCACCATCCCCTTTGGTAATACCACCAACTGGATTTGCCCTTACCTGGGAAATGACCCATTTCATCTGTTTTTGGGAGGGTGTGTGTAAGCTGGGAACCAACTCAGCAGCAGCGAGTCCAAAACCGGGCTGTAAGATCCAATAATATATGATGTCAGCAGATTGCAAACACATTTTCCTTGTAAATGAAATGTGTGGAGGAGAGAGAGGGGAGGGGAGGGAGTTGATTCATCGTTTTTGGCCAGTTGGGCCACCATACTCAGAGACAGCAGGGGGACAGCAGGGGGGAAAAATCACTTTCTGAGAAGGGCAGTAGTGTTTGTGAGTGTGCATGTGTGTGAGTGGACGTGTTTAACTATACTTGTGGGGACCAGAAGTCCCCTTCAAGAATAGTAAACAAACAACAATTTGACCAACTGGGTACATTTTGTTAGTCCCCACAATGCTATTTCTAGGTGTTTAGGGTGAAGGTTAGAATTAGTTTTAGGGTTAGGAACTAGGGTTAGGTTTAGGGTTAAGGTTTTGTAGTTAAGGTTAGGGTTAGGTTTAGGGTTAGGGATAAACAGGATATTGAATTGGACTGAATTGTGTGTCCCCACAAAGATAGTTATACATGACTGTGTGAGTGCGCGCGTTTGTGCGTCTGTGTGTGTGTGTGTGTGTGTGTGTGTGTGTGTGTGTGTGTGTGTGTGTGTGTGCGTCTGTGTGTGTGTGTGTGTGTGTGTGTGTGTGTGTGTGTGTGTGTGTGTGTGTGTGTGTGTGGGCATCATCCCGAGCTCTTTACCAAGACTGACTGGTCCTCAGGCTGGGATTGTTGATGCAGTATCAGTTACACACATACCAATACACACAAAGGATACACACATGCACGCACGTACACACACACACACACACACACACACACATACACACACACACACATGCACGCACGTACACATATTCTGTCACGATTCTCTAAAGCTGAACCCAGAAGCAGACCAGGACAAGGTGAGTTGAATGAAGGTGAGTATTTATTTAAAGACTTAAATGTGGAAGCAGGAGAATCCAGGTGACAGAGCTGGCAGTGGAGGTGAGTTGGTGGGAGTGAATGGGCAGATCCAATGATGTTTCTGAAGCCAAAGACGACCACCAACTCACCTCCACTGCCAGCTCTGTCACCTGGATTCTCCAGCTTCCACATTTAAAGATCGGGGGAAAATCAGTATGTGCAGTATTGGAACATAGGCGGGTTGGTTGACAATGTCAGGAAAATCGTGTGGCCGGAAGCCGAAGCTAAGTAGTAACATTAACATGATGTCTTCTAATTGCAGTCGCTGTACTCATAATATACAGGAGAACGATCGCCTTACGGCGAGAATAGCTGTGCTACAAGCCCCATTATGTAGCGAGTCGGAGTCTGAGTCTGAGTCTTCTCTTGTCTCTACTCCTCCCGTTACGGGGTCTGAGACGCCGAAGGCTCCCACCATTAGCTCTGACAAATTGAAAACCCTGGTCATTGGCGACTCCATTACCCGCAGTATTAGACTTAAAACGAATCACCCAGCGATCATACACTGTTTACCAGGGGGCAGGGCTACCGACGTTAAGGCTAATCTAAAGATGGTGCTGGCTAAAGCTAAAACTGGCGAGTGTAGAGAGTATAGAGATATTGTTATCCACGTCGGCACCAACGATGTTAGGATGAAACAGTCAGAGGTCACCAAGTGCAACATAGCTTCAGCGTGTAAATCAGCTAGAAAGATGTGTCGGCATCGAGTAATTGTCTCTGGCCCCCTCCCAGTTAGGGGGAGTGACGAGCTCTACAGCAGAGTCTCAGCACTCAATCGCTGGTTGAAAACTGTTTTCTGCCCCTCCCAAAAGATAGAATTTGTAGATAATTGGCCCTCTTTCTGGGACTCACCCACAAACAGGACCAAGCCTGACCTGCTGAGGAGTGACGGACTCCATCCTAGCTGGAGGGGTGCTCTCATCTTATCTACCAACATAGATAGGGCTCTAACTCCTCTAGCCCCACAGTGAAATAGGGTGCAGGCCAGGCAGCAGGCTGTTAGCCAACCTGCCAGCTTAGTGGAGTCTGCCAATAGCATAGTCAGTGTAGTCAGCTCAGCCATACCCATTGAGACTGTGTCTGTGCCTCGACCTAGGTTGGGCAAAACTAAACATGGCGGTGTTCGCCTTAGCAATCTTATTAGGATAAAGACCTCCTCCATTCCTGCCATTATTGAAAGAGATCGTGATACCTCACATCTCAAAATAGGGTTACTTAATGTTAGATCCCTCACTTCAAAGGCAGTCATAGTCAATGAACTAATCACTGATCATAATCTTGATGTGATTGGCCTGACTGAAACATGGCTTAAGCCTGATGAATTTGCTGTGTTAAATGAGGCCTCACCTCCTGGTTACACTAGTGACCATATTCCCCGTGCATCCCGCAAAGGCGGAGGTGTTGCTAACATTTACGATAGCAAATTTCAATTTACAAAAAAAAAAATGGCGTTTTCGTCTTTTGAGCTTCTAGTCATGAAATCTATGCAGCCTACTCAATCACTTTTTATAGCTACTGTTTACAGGCCTCCTGGGCCATATACAGCGTTCCTCTCTGAGTTTCCTGAATTCCTATCAGACCTTGTAGTCATAGCAGATCATATTCTAATTTTTGGTGATTTTAATATTCACATGGAGAAGTCCACAGACCCACTCCAAAAGTCTTTCGGAGCCATCATCGACTCAGTGGGTTTTGTCCAACATGTCTCTGGACCTACTCACTGCCACAGTCATACTCTGGACCTAGTTTTGTCCCATGGAATAAATGTTGTAGATCTTAATGTTTTTCCACAAAATCCTGGACTATCGGACCACCATTTTATTACGTTTGCAATCGCAACAAATAATCTGCTCAGACCCCAACCAAGGAGCATCAAAAGTCGTGCTATAAATTCTCAGACAACACAAAAATTCCTTGATGCCCTTCCAGACTCCTTCTGCCTACCCAAGGACGTCAGAGAACAAAAATCAGTTAACCACTTAACTGAGGAACTCAATTTAACCTTGCGCAATACCCTAGATGCAGTTGCACCCCTAAAAACGAAAAACATTTGTCATAAGAAACTAGCTCCCTGGTATACAGAAAATACCCGAGCTTTGAAGCAAGCTTCCAGGAAATTGGAACGGAAATGGCGCCACACCAAACTGGAAGTCTTCCGACTAGCTTGGAAAGACAGTACCGTGCAGTACCGAAGAGCCCTCACTGCTGCTCGATCATCCTACTTTTCCAACTTAATCGAGGAAAATAAGAACAATCCAAAATTTCTTTTTGATACTGTTGCAAAGCTAACTAAAAAGCAGCATTCCCCAAGAGAGGATGGCTTTCACTTCAGCAGTAATAAATTCATGAACTTCTTTGAGGAAAAGATCATGACCATTAGAAAGCAAATTACGGACTCCTCTTTGAATCTGCGTATTCCTCCAGGGCTTAGCTGTCCTGGATCTGCACAGCTCTGCGAGGGCCTGGGATCGGGAGAGACACTTAAGTGTTTTAGTACTATATCTCTTGACACAATGATGAAAATAATCATGGCCTCTAAACCTTCAAGCTGCATACTGGATCCTATTCCTACTAAACTGCTGAAGGAGCTGCTTCCTGTGCTTGGCCCTCCTATGTTGAACATAATAAACAGCTCTCTATCCACCGGATGTGTACCAAACTCACTAAAAGTGGCAGTGATAAAGCCTCTCTTGAAAAAGCCAAACCTTGACCCGGAAAATATAAAAAACTATCGGCCTATATCGAATCTTCCATTCCTCTCAAAAATTTTAGAAAAAGCTGTTGCGCAGCAACTCACTGCCTTTCTGAAGACAAACAATGTATACGAAATGCTTCAGTCTGGTTTTAGACCCCATCATAGCACTGAGACTGCACTTGTGAAGGTGGTAAATGACCTTTTAATGGCGTCAGACCAAGGCTCTGCATCTGTCCTCGTGCTACTAGACCTTAGTGCTGCCTTTGACACCATCGATCACCACATTCTTTTGGAGAGACTGGAAACCCAAATTGGTCTACACGGACAAGTTCTGGCCTGGTTTAGATCTTACCTGTCGGAAAGATATCAGTTTGTCTCTGTGAATGGTCTGTCCTCCGACAAATCAACTGTACATTTCGGTGTTCCTCAAGGTTCCGTTTTAGGACCACTATTGTTTTCACTATATATTTTACCTCTTGGGGATGTTATTCGAAAACATAATGTTAACTTTCACTGCTATGCGGATGACACACAGCTGTACATTTCAATGAAACATGGTGAAGCCCAAAATTGCCCTCGCTAGAAGCCTGTGTTTCAGACATAAGGAAGTGGATGGCTGAAAACTTTCTACTTTTAAACTCGGACAAAACAGAGATGCTTGTTCTAGGTCCCAAGAAACAAAGAGATCTTCTGTTAAATCTGACAATTCATCTTGATGGTTGTAAAGTCGTCTCAAATAAAACTGTGAAGGACCTCGGCGTTACTCTTGACCCTGATCTCTCTTTTGACGAACATATCAAGACTGTTTCAAGGACAGCTTTTTTCCATCTACGTAACATTGCAAAAATCAGAAATTTTCTGTCCAAAAATGATGCAGAAAAATTAATCCATGCATTTGTTACTTCTAGGTTAGACTACTGCAATGCTCTACTTTCCGGCTACCCGGATAAAGCACTAAATAAACTTCAGTTAGTGCTAAATACGGCTGCTAGAATCCTGACTAGAACCAAGAAATTTGATCATATTACTCCAGTGCTAGCTTCCCTACACTGGCTTCCTGTTAAGGCAAGGGCTGATTTCAAGGTTTTACTGTTAACCTATAAAGCGTTACATGGGCTTGCTCCTACCTATCTTTCCGAGTTGGTCCTGCCGTACATACCAATACGTACGCTACGGTCACAAGACGCAGGCCTCCTAATTGTCCCTAGAATTTCTAAGCAAACAGCGGGAGGCAGGGCTTTCTCCTATAGATCTCCATTTTTATGGAACAGTCTGCCTACCCATGTGAGAGACGCAGACTCGGTCTCAACCTTTAAGTCTTTACTGAAGACTTATCTCTTCAGTAGGTCATATGATTGAGTGTAGTCTGGCCCAGGAGTGTGAAGGTGAACGGAAAGGCTCTGGAGCAACGAACAGCCCTTGCTGTCTCTGCCAGGCCGGTTCCCCTCTCTCCACTGGGGTTCTCTGCCTCTAACCCTGTTACAGGGGCTGAGTCACTGGCTTGCTGGTGCTCTTTCATGCCGTCCCTAGGAGGGGTGCGTCACTTGAGTGGGTTGAGTTACTGACGTGATCTTCCTGTCTGGGTTGGCGCCCCCCCTTGGTTTGTGCTGTGGTGGAGACCTCTGTGGGCTATACTCGGCCTTGTCTCAGGATTGTAAGTTGGTGGTTGAGGATATCCCTCTAGTGGTGCGGGGGCTGTGCTTTGGCAGAGTGGGTGGGGTTATATCCTTCCTGTTTGGCCCTGTCCGGGGGGTTTCTTCGGATGGGGCCACAGTGTCTCCGGACCGCTCCTGTCTCAGCCTCCAGTATTTATGCTGCAGTAGTTTATGTGTCGGGGGGCTGGGGTTAGTTGGTTATACCTGGAGTACTTCTCCTGTCTTATCCAGTGTCCTGTGTGAATTTAAGTATGCTCTCTCTAATTCTCTCGTTCTCTCTTTCTCTCTGAGAACCTGAGCCCTAGGACCATACGTCAGGACTACCGGGCATGCTGACACCTTGCTGTCCCCAGTCCGCCTGGCCTTGCTGCTATTCCAGTTTCAACTGTTCTGCCTGCGGTTATGGAACCCCTACCTGTCCCAGACCTGCTGTTTTCAACTCTTAATGATCGGCTATGAAAAGCCAACTGAGATTTATTCCTGATTATTATTTGGCCATGCTTGTCACTTATGAACATTTTTGAACATCTTGGCATGGTTCTGTTATAACCTCCACCCGGCACAGCCAGAAGAGGACTGGCCACCCCTCATAGCCTGGTTCCTCTCTAGGTTTCTTCCTAGGTTTTGGCCTTTCTAGGGAGTTTTTCCTAGCCACCGTGCTTCTACACCTGCATTACTAGCTGTTTGGGGTTTTAGGCTGGGTTTCTGTACAGCACTTCGAGATATTAGCTGATGTACGAAGGGCTATATAAAATAAAATTGATTGAAAAATTGAATGATGTCTCTGAAGCCACAGACGACCAGGCAGCGGTGGAGTGAATGTTCCGGAAGAGTAACTGTAGACAGAGTAAACGAAGGTGAGTTCACAGCAAGCAAAAAGTACAAAACAACAAAACTAACTCTTAGTAACTTGAGGCTGATACGCAGGCACAACATACTGTTCATGGCTAACGATCCGGCAGGGAATGGATGTCAGGTCAGAGCTTATGAAGAGGTGATGATCAGGACCAGGTGTGCAGACAGCTGATGAGATGCAGGTGCGGGTAATCGAGAGATCTCCCGTCTAGCTTCGTCGCCCGGCAACCAGACAGGGTGCGTTCAGGAACCTTCAGGAAACAGACTCCAAGACAGAAAACAGACAACTCAGGTAGAAACAGACTCAGGAAGCGGGATTCATGACAGTACCCCCCCTTCGACGAACGCCACCGGCGGACTACTCGGGGCGCCAGGATGGAGGCGGTAGAAGTCACGAAGGAGGTCAGCATCAAGGATCTGACGCCGAGGAATCCAACTCCTCTCCTCAGGACCATACCCCTCCCAGTCCACGAGATACTGGAAACCCCGACCCCGCCATCTGGAATCCATGATGCGGCGCACCGTGTAGACAGGACCACCTCCGATCATCCGAGGAGGAGGAGGCGGAGTGGGCAGCAGAGGGCTGAGGAGAACAGGATGGAGGCAGGAGACATGAAAGGTGGGATGGACTCTGAGCGTCCTAGGCAATTTGAGTCGAACCACAACAGGACCAATGAACTTCGGTGACAGCTTCGTCGACTCAGTCCGCAGAGGAAGATCCCGTGTAGCCAACCAGACCTTATCTCCAATGGCATAAGCGGGGGCTGGAATAAGGAAACGATTCGCCTGGAGCTGATACCGGTCAGAAACTCTAAGGAGGGCCTTTCTGGCCCGATGCCAGGTCCGGTGGCAACGCCGAATGTGGGCCTGGACAGAGGGAACCGAGAGATCCTTCTCCTGAGAAGGAAACAAGGGAGGTTGGTAGCCGTACAGGCACTGGAAGGGAGACATCCCAGTGGCAGATGTAGGGAGAGTATTGTGGGCATACTCGACCCATGGCAACTGAGAGACCCAAGAGGTGGGGTTGGAGGAGACAAGGCAGCGCAGCGTGGATTCCATCTTCTGGTTGGCTCTCTCCGCCTGACCATTAGATTGGGGGTGAAATCCAGATGTGAGACTGACTGTAGCTCCAATGGCCAAACAGAAGGATTTCCAGACAGCAGAGGTAAACTGAGGACCACGGTCGGAAACTATGTCCCTGGGCAACCCTTGGACCCTGAAAACCTCCCTAACAAGGATCTCGGACGTCTCAGTGGCAGAGGGAAGCTTGGAGACGGGCACAAAGTGGGCGAACTTGCTGAATCTGTCCACCCAGTGACAAAGTCCAGGGCCAGATGCGACCATGGTCGCCGGGGAATAGGTAGGGGGTGAAGAAGTCCAGAGCTGGCCCGATTGGTACTCTTATTCTGCGCACAAACTGGACAGGCAGCAACAAACCTCCGGGTATCTTCTCCCATGGCAGGCCACCAAAATCGTCTGCGTAGCAACGCCATCGTCCGAGCCACGCCAGGGTGACAAGCCATCTTGCTGGCGTGGCACCATTGGAGGACAGCAGAACGGACGGACTCAGGCACAAACAACCGACCGGGTGGACCGTTACCAGGACCGGGCTGCGTCCGAAGGGCCGCCATAACCTCCTCCTCAATCCTCCACACAACGGCTCCCACGACGAGGTTCTGGGGAAGAATCGTCTCAGGCTTGGCCCCACTCTCCTCTGTCTTGGAGAACATCCGGGACAAGGCGTCCGCCTTGCCGTTCTTAGAACCCGGTTGGAAAGTAAGGGAAAAATTAAAGCGTCCAAAAAACAAAGCCCACCTGGCCTGACGGGAGTTGAAACGTCTAGCCGATTGCACGTAAGCAAGATTCTTGTGGTCAGTCCAGACAATAAACGGTTGCTCCGCCCCCTCCAACCAGTGGCGCCACTCCTCCAAGGCAAGTTTCACCGTGAGAAGCTCCCGGTTACCCACATCATAGTTTCTCTCCGCAGACGAGAGACGACGAGAGTAGAAGGCGCTGGGATGGATTTTTCCGTCAGTGGAGCTTCACTGGGACAGGATGGCGCCAACCCCCACATCAGACACGTCCACCTCAACGACAAACTGACGGGCAGTGTCAGGTTGAGAGAGAATCGGGGACGTTGGTGAATCTACTCTTCAAATCCAGAAAAGCTCGGTCTGCCTCAGGATTCCCAAAAAG
>LR778265.1:56182566-56219700 GCA_902810595.1 Coregonus sp. 'balchen' | reverse complement strand
GTATTTTCTTATGTATGTGGTGAAATAAGTAGAGCCAGTTATAATTGTAATGGCTTAGCTGATATAACAAAAGAAGAACAATATTACATGGCTCAAAGAGAAGGAATATAATATCTATTGTTTACAGGAAACTCATTCAACAATTCTAGATGAAGTTGTGTGGAAAAAGGAATGGGGGGGCGAAATATACTTCTCCCATGGGCAAAGAAACTCAAAAGGGGTGATGATATTAATTAACAGTAATTTCGATCCAATTGTGCAAATTGTCCAAACAGATCCGCAAGGTAGATGGATTATTTAAAATATGTTATTGGACCATAAACAGATATGGCTCATTAACCTTTACGGACCAAATAATGATGATCCACACTTCTTTGACAATATATATAATAAATTATCAACCCTGCAAGCAATACAAGACTCTATTATTATGGTGGGAGATTATAATACTGTTTTAAATAGCTCAATGGACCGTAAAGGAAATCACACTACAAACTATCACCCTCATGCACTTAAGGACATCGTGAACGTCATGGATACATTAGAACTAGTAGATATATGGAGGCTTAAATATCCTGATCTAGTGAGATATACATGGCGGAGACTCAATCAAGCTAGTCGTCTTGACTTCTTTCTTACAGTATGTCATTCTTGTTGGCACCAAAAGTTTAAAAAGTGTTGATAGGGGACAGAATGTGGTGAGACCATCATATAATTGGCATATACATTACTCTTACTGAATTTCCACGTGGGCGAGGATATTGGAAATTTAATAAAAGCCTATTTGATGATAACTTGTTTTTAACTAGGACAGAGGAATTTATAACTGTTTTTTTTCCCAACATAACATAGGTACAGCTAATCCCCTTATTGTATGGGACACATTTAAATTTGCCTTTAGAGGCCATGCAATTCAGCACTCATCTCGAAAACAAAAGCAATTTAGGTCAAAAGAGTCCATACTAACAAAGGAAATAGAAGGTCTAACAGAACAGATACAGTGGGGGAAAAAAGTATTTAGTCAGCCACCAATTGTGCAAGTTCTCCCACTTAAAAAGATGAGAGAGGCCTGTAATTTTCATCATAGGTACACGTCAACTATGACAGACAAAATGAGAAAAGAAAATCCAGAAAATCACATTGTAGGATTTTTTATGAATTTATTTGCAAATTATGGTGGAAAATAAGTATTTGGTCAATAACAAAAGTTTCTCAATACTTTGTTATATACCCTTTGTTGGCAATGACACAGGTCAACGTTTTTCTGTAAGTCTTCACAAGGTTTTCACACACTGTTGCTGGTATTTTGGCCCATTCCTCCATGCAGATCTCCCTCTAGAGCAGTGATGTTTTGGGGGCTGTCGCTGGGCAAACACAGACTTTCAACTCCCTCCAAAGATTTTCTATGGGGTTGAGATCTGGAGACTGGCTAGGCCAGGACCTTGAAATGCTTCTTACGAAGCCACTCCTTTGTTGCCCGGGCGGTGTTGGTTTGGGATCATTGTGATGCTGAAGACCCCAGCCACGTTTCATCTTCAATGCCCTTGCTGATGGGAAGGAGGTTTTCACTCAAAATCTCACGATACATGGCCCCATTCATTCTTTCCTTTACACGGATCAGTCGTCCTGGTCCCTTTTGCAGAAAAACAGCCCCAAAGCATGATGTTTCCACCCCCATGCTTCACAGTAGGTATGGTGTTCTTTGGATGCAACTCAGCATTCTTTGTCCTCCAAACACGACGAGTTGAGTTTTTACCAAAAAGTTATATTTTGGTTTCATCTGACCATATGACATTCTCCCAATCCTCTTCTGGATCATCCAAATGCACTCTAGCAAACTTCAGACGGGCCTGGACATGTACTGGCTTAAGCAGGGGGACACGTCTGGCACTGCAGGATTTGAGTCCCTGGCGGCGTAGTGTGTTACTGATGGTAGGCTTTGTTACTTTGGTCCCAGCTCTCTGCAGGTCATTCACTAGGTCCCCCCGTGTGGTTCTGAGATTTTTGCTCAGCATTCTTGTGATCATTTTGACCCCACGGGGTGAGATCTTACGTGGAGCCCCAGATCGAGGGAGATTATCAGTGGTCTTGTATGTCTTCCATTTCCTAATAATTGCTCCCACAGTTGATTTCTTCAAACCAAGCTGCTTACCTATTGCAGATTCAGTCTTCCCAGGCTGGTGCAGGTCTACAATTTTGTTTCTGGTGTCCTTTTACAGCTCTTTGGTCTTGGCCATAGTGGAGTTTGGAGAGTGACTGTTTGAGGTTGTGGACAGGTGTCTTTTATACTGATAACAAGTTCAAACAGGTGCCATTAATACAGGTAACGAGTGGAGGACAGAGGAGCCTCTTAAAGAAGAAGTTACAGGTCTGTGAGAGCCAGAAATCTTTGCTTGTTTGTAGGTGACCAAATACTTATTTTCCACCATAATTGCAAATAAATTCATTAAAAATCCTACAATGTGATTTTCTGGAAAAAAAATCTCATTTTGTCTGTCATAGTTGACGTGTACCTATGATGAATTACAGGCCTCTCTCATCTTTTTAAGTGGGAGAACTTGCACAATTGGTGGCTGACTAAATACTTTTTTCCCCCAATGTAGATACAGTGGGGAGAACAAGTATTTGATACACTGACGATTTTGCAGGTTTTCGTATTTACAATGCATGTAGAGGTCTGTCATTTTTATCATAGGTACACTTCAACTGTGAGAGACGGAATCTAAAACAAAAATCCAGAAAATCACATTGTATGATTTTAAGTAATTAATTTGCATTTTATTGCATGACATAAGTATTTGATCACCTATCAACCAGTAAGAATTCTGTCTCTCACACACCTGTTAGTTTTTCTTTAAGAAGCACTCCTGTTCTCCACTCAATACCTGTATTAACTGCACCTGTTTGAACTCGTTACCTGTATAAAAGACACCTGTCCACACACTCAATCAAACAGACTCCAAACTCTCCACAATGGCCAAGACCAAGGGGCTTTTGAAAGGACATCAGGGAAAAAAATTGGGTAGACTTCACAAGGCGGGTCCTCTGAAAGCTCGGGTTTGGTAGAGCACCCTTGAAGGGGCCAAGGAAATTGGGGTTCTTTTTCCCCCCCCCCTACACAAAAAATGTTCCCAACGCAGACTGAAAAGTCGTTTTGGAAAAAATTTTCTCCCTAAATGGCTTTATTATTATTATTTTAAAAGGGCGGGGAGGGGGCTCCCGGAAAAAAGGGGCAACGGGGTTGGTGAAAAAAAAGGCAAAAAACTTTTTGGCGCCAATTATTAAAAAAGGAAGAATTCAAGATAAACGGCCCAACCACCCCTGGGGCGGGGGCTCCGGGCAATTCTCACCTCGTGGGGCATCAATGATCATGGGGAAAGGGTGAGAAAATTCACCCCGAATCACGGCAGCCTGGTCAAGGGACCTGAAAAAAGGGCGGGGCCCCACATTTTTCAAAAAAAACCTTTAGAAACACACTACGCCGTCTTTTGGTTTAAAACCAATTTCCTGCAGCGAAGGGCAAGGTCCCGCCCCCAAAAAGGGCCACACAGCCCCGGGGGGGCCCCATTTTAATTTTTGGCCAATTTGACCATCGGGATGTCCAGATGGGGAAAATTGGGGAATGTCATGGGGGTCTGATAAAACGAAAATGATTTTTTTGGGTAAAAATTCCCCCCTCCTTTTTTGGGGGAAGAAAAAGGATATTACAAAACCCCAAAAACCCCCAATCCCAAACCGTGAACATGGAGGTGGAATGTGCTGGGCGAGGGCTTTTAACCGTCTGATGGCCTTGAAAAAGGAAACCTTTTTTTTTCATCTTTGATGCTCCTTTACCTGACCTTCTGGGTGAAAAAGCATTCAAAGAGGCTAAGGGGCTGAGCAGCACCATTGTGGGTTAGCAATTGGGGTTTTGGGTTTCCCCCCTTCACCCCCCCCCGGGGGGGTTTGGGCTCCGTCAGGAAGTTTCCAGGACCCGTTTTAAAATTTTCCGGGGCCGTGGGTTGTCCCCCCGGGGCCCGGGCTTTAAAAAAAGGGGGAGGGTTTCCCTTTTTGTGTTTTTGAAGGGCCCCCTTTTGGAGCTGTGTCAAGGGAAACCCCCAAAGGGTTTTTCCTCCTTTTTCCTTAAAAAAGGGGCCCGTTGTGCGTTGAGGGGCATTCCCACGTTCTTTTGGATCTATTGTTGACGGAAAGGGAATTTAATTGGGTTTTTGGGTGACCGGTGGGTTAGAGGGGATATGACCTTTGGGCTATCCTTCAAAAAGCACTTAAATTTGAAATTTTTTGGCTAAAAAGGGGCATAGTCATTTAGTTTTCACTTCCCTTTTGGGGCTTTCTTGGGTACAGGAAAAAAGGGTTTTGGGCCATTTTGGGAAAAAGGGGGGAAAAGAAACCCGGGTTTTTTTTGATTGGGTCCTTAAACCCTCCCCCAGCTGGCCCTGCGCTTTGGCTCTGAGACGGAAAGGCTAGGAATGCCCGTTTTGGGCCCGGGGGCACCTTGCGGGGGTTAACATGCAAAAATGTCTTACCAAGGGTTTTAATTCCCTTTTGGTTGGAGTGGGGGATCAAACTCTGTTTTTTTTCTATCAAACCCAAAATTTCCCCTCCCTTTGCCATTTTTTAAATGGGGGTTTTGGTTCGCGCTTTCTTTTGGCGGAATGCTCCCATCTACCCCGGGTTTTTCTGGTTGGGGTGGGTTTTTATTAGTCCATAGGGAAAACAAAAAATCACCTATACACTTCCAAAACCCCCAGTCACCTTTTCATTTTTTATTTCGTCTAAATTTTTTTTGGGCAAGCTCCCCGAAACCATGTCCCAGCCCCCCGCCGGTGTCAAAACAGTCTTTAAAAGTGGGGATTCCGTTTGGGTTAAAGAAAACCTTTGTTAGTTTTTAGCCATTTCCCTTTCCTGGTTTGGTTTTTTTCTGCCTATAGGAAGGAAAAGCAAAATTGGTTGTGGTCAGATTTGGGGCCGAAAAGGGGGGGGGAAAGGGCCTTTAAAAAACGCATCCCAGAAGTTCGAATAGCAATGGTCGCTGATTTTAGCAGCGCGAGTACAACAGTTTGATATGTTGATAGAACTTTGGCAGCCTAGTCCTCAAATCTGCTTTGTTAAAATCCCCAGCTACAATAAATGCAGCCTCAGGATATGTGGTTTCCAGTTTGCATAAGTCCCAGTGAAGTTCTTTGAGGGGCCGTCGTGGTATCAGCTTGAGGGGGGATATACACGGCCGTGACTATAACCAAAGAGAATTCTCTTGGGAGATAATACGGTCAGCAT
This sequence comes from Coregonus sp. 'balchen', assembly GCA_902810595.1. NCBI lineage: Eukaryota > Metazoa > Chordata > Actinopteri > Salmoniformes > Salmonidae > Coregonus > Coregonus sp. 'balchen'. Next base: position 56,214,423 of record LR778265.1, on the reverse strand, counting down.
TTGATGTGTGAGGTATTCTGGGTCCGGTGAACAGAAGGACTCGAGTTCCTGTATGTTACTACAATTACAACCATGAGTCGTTAATCATGAACACACACCTCCGCCCTTCTGCTCCCGGAGAGATATTTATTCCTGTCTGCGCGATGAACTGAAGAACCCATCTGGCTGGACCGATTTCGACAGAATATCCCCAGAGATCCATGTTTTCCGTGAAACAAGTATGTTACACAGGCCTTGATGTCTCTCTGGAAAGAAATCCTTGCCCGAGTTCGTCGATCTTGTTAACCAAAGACTGAACATTAGCGAGTAGTATACTTGGAAAGCGGTTGGGTGGTGTGGCTGGGCCTCCTAAGTCGAACAAGCAGACCGCTCTGAGTGCCTCTCTGATAGATTAATTATTAATGACTAATTATTACACCCTGAAACTGTGTATAATGTGTTAGAAATGTGTGAGTGTAGGACCATAAGGCTATGGCATTGAGCCACTATTTAGCAATGTGAGTCAGAGTTAGGCCAGACAACAAAGACAACTGAGAAACTAAGATAAAGAGGCCTCCCAATTTATGGAGGGGAGAAACTGTTATGAAACATGGTGCAGAATTGTGAGAACGGCAATAACTGAGTAAGCAGGAGTAGGATATGTGTGTGTGTGTTGTGTGTTGGTGTGTGTGTGGTGTGTTTGTGTGTGTGTGTGTGTGTGTGTATATGTGTGTGTGTTGTGTGAACTGAAGGGTCAGAGCAGTTTTAGAGTGGAAAACTACAGCCCGCCTACATAGGGGAGGTCTTTTTTTTGTATGACGTATGAGTATAAAAGATGGACTCTGAAATTGTGATGGCAGAATTCTCAATGAATAAATATCTCTGACTATGCAGACCGGGACTCTGGCCGTTACTTAAATCCCAAAAGACTTACAACCTTTTGGGAGACGCACAGAGACACTGAAATAGTTTGTTAAATAATTCACATAACAGCTTGGTCCTTCTGAGCCGGACTCCAATACTCTGTTTCTGTCATTCCAGGTAACTCTGAAAACCGTCGACGGGCGAATGATACATTCGTAAATAGAAAGTCCTGCCCTTTGACATTAAGGGTTAAAACAGGCCAGAGGACACCTGATTAATGACAGAGACGGTGACGGAATCCAAACCTACATTGAATCTCGGCTGCAAGGATAAGTTCAGTAGTCTTTATTCATTACTTGGTGAAATTGATTTGAGAACTTGCTAAAATATTGAAAAAGTATTAAATTGATCAATGCGTAGCCATTTTAAGTGAAATGTAGGGGACTGTCAGGAATTATCAAGATGACACTGTGAGGATAGATTCCTCCGTAGAGTAGGAGATAATTCTGGGGGACTAGTCAACCTGGTGGTGGGTCCGTAACGATTCACGGTAATAGGCCATTACCAAAAGAAACTACCCGGTGTTGAAATAGAAGGAACTATTAAAAGTACACCTATGGGATGTAACCTGTAAGAGATTATTGAACAGTCAACAAATAATCTGGGTTAAACAAATACAAAAAGTACACCAGAAGGAATTAAAATAGCATGTGTGAGAAATAGAATATTAGTAAAGTCAAAAGTCACAAACAACTGTAGATTTTGCTGTAACTCTATCCGTTCTGGAGCCTTATAAACACCAGGTTACCGATGGTGTTAACCAATAATCATGTAAGGTTGTATACGTGTGAGACCTAATATTTGCTCAAAAGTCACATCTATGAATAATTCCAGGTGGTTGTATAGAGAAGAAGGAGAACCCATTCCTGTTGTATGAGACTGTCAGGAATTATCAAGATTACATTGTGGGGATCAATCCCTCTGTAAAAGTATGAGATAATTCTGGGGGACTAGTCAAGATTACATATACAGGAAGGGGTGATTCAAGGTGTTGTTGTGTGAAGCTGTTTTGAATTACTTGTTAAATTGACTTGTTATATAGAAGAGGTGGCTAAGGGATTTTTAACAGTACCAACCATGGGGGGCAAATCCTCACAAGAGGTCCCAGAATTTACTGGGGACGAGAAATACTTGATGTAATTAAAATGGAATCCAGGGATAGAAGAAATCTCCATTATGTAACCAGGTGGAGGGAGAGGTATGGTTTTGAGGGACGTCTAGACGCAGATAAACTCGAATCCATGCTTAAACAGATACATAAGGTGTGTTAAGGAGAAATAAGCAGTGAGAGAGAGAGAGAGAGAGTAGGAGGGGGCCAGTACCCACTGATAGCCTTACCTAATCTATTGGCGGGGAATGAAAGGGGCCCCAGCAACCTTAGATGTATACAGTAATAATATGCCATTTAGCAGACAGGCCATGAACACAGAGGATGTGGCCAGAGCGGTAGAAGGAATGACCCACCCCAAAACAGGAATAGTAAGGTTTGGGCTGCCGTTAGAGGGCAGTGGGTTTCAGGGGATGCCCAGAGGACACTTTTGCCATGGGCCGATCACGGAGAGTATGTTGGGAAAATAACTGAATTGTGTAATAGCCTCAGAGAGACATGCAATCCATCATGAGCAGAATAACAGACAGGACAGAGCCAAGAAAGAAGAGGAAAATGCAGAGTAACTAATTGCCACTCTGGGAGAGATGGCGGGTAGAACTAGAAACTTAGTAGAGAGAAGCAGGCAGGAAAGAGTGAAGGCCACGGGGGGAGAATAGGGGCTTTAACTGTAACAAGGGAGGGCACTTCGCCAAAGAATGTGAGGCCCCGTGTAAATACTGTGGCAAGATAGGCCATAACTTTTCCCGCTGCAAACATAAAGGAGAGGGCAAGAAGGGAAACCGGGGAGAGAAAAGAGAGAAGAGAGAGAGAGAAGTCCATCCCCCAGCTTTGAGCGTGAGGAAGAGGAAGATAAGGCGTGACTAGTCCTTGAGGGAGAAATAGTAGACTCTAGTGAGGGGAAGACTAAGGAACCCTTTGATCCAAATTGTGAGGTGTTTGAATTGGCTACTATTGACTTAGCACTTCAACAGGAACAGAAACCTTATTTGACATTGACAGTAATGGGTAAGAAAATTAAATTCCTTTGTGATACGGGAGCCTGCAGGACAGCAATCTGTGCAACAGACAAGCCAGATGGAGTCAGGATTGATGGGGAGAAAATCATAGTGCGATCTGCCTCTGGTCATCAATTTATTGACAGGTTATCAGCCCCAATAACCCTAAAACATGACCAATCAGGAGGAGAGGCAACCATACCCATCCTGACATCTAAGCTGTGTCCGGTAAATTTACTAGGACGTGATGTAATGACTAAATTGAATGTGGCCGTCATTTCCACTGAGAGGGGAATGAAAGCACACATAGTCAGAGACAATATGGTGGTCTGTGGGGAAGGGGAGCCATGTTATTGGTATAGGCAAGATTTGTTAAGGGGGGGAATAACTGATATTCCCCGAACCTTGATGGAATTTGCTGATGATGTAGTACCAGGCCCCACTAAAATGTCCCCCGAAGACCTACACTGTACTCTCTGGTATAACCAACACCCAGGTCCAGATTCAATCTATGAGGAAGCACTATTTAAAACCACAGAAAGAACTGTAGCACTGAAATGGTTTCACTATGACAACACCCACGCAGCAGTGGAAGTGGAACTAGGGCCCCAAAGTCAGAGACTGTTCAGGGAAATATGGAGCCCACATGTGTCCCTAGCAAAGGAGCCAGCAGAGGACTGGAAAGACATGGGCCAGTGGGTATCCAAGGGTAAGAGGATCACTGATTGGGTCAATATTGTGAGTGGCGATCAACACAGCCCATCCACAGATAGTACATTTAGATGAGAATAGCAGATGCTGAGGAGAGGAATACCTGTTGACAGAACAACAGGAGTCAGACTTAAAAGAAGTTCCAGAGCATTTGTGGTCCCGGGGTCCAGCAGACGTAGGATTAATAAAAGGGGTAATTCCAGTACAGGTGATACCCAAATCTAATCATAGGCCATATCAGAAGCAATACCCTATGAAATCAGAAGCAATAAAAGGTTTGCAGTTTACCAAGAGCAGATTGGGAGGGACCTTGAGGGAGGGCCAATTCCCGGGGAGATAGTGAGGCCAGAAACAAAGGTGCAGTGTCCTGGAAATCACAGTCTGTTTTGTTTTTTTCAGTTCTGCTGGGAGTACATTTGATGATGGGGTTTTGTGTTGAATTAGAGACAGTGAGACTATTAGTCAATACCTAGGAGAGAAGAGAGGTTACGGTAGCAAAGGCAGACAAGAAGGAAATGGTAATAGTGGAGACAGGAGTGAGTGGAAGTGTTACAATTGTGACAAAACGGGACATTTTGCTAGAGAATGTGAGGAACCGTGTAGTTAATGTGCAAGGAAAGGGCACCAGTTAAGAAACTGTAGGCAGAAGGGGAAGAGAGAAATCAGGAGTCCTCATGACCTGGCTGTTTGGTTGTTGTTTTTTAATTGGGGTTTTCAAATAAAAAACAACACACCTAGTATGATGTTTATAAAGGGTTGTTGTTTCAATTTTGGGGGGTTTTCAGCAGGTCAAGGGTGATAGGTCTTGGAGGAGCACGCAGAGTGAATTTTATGGAGTTTTTCGGTTTTGGCTGAGTTTGGGGTATATATGATTTCTTATGAGAATGAATGTCATGAGGACTTAATGAACACTTGGGATAAGTAACAATTATGAAATATTTAGAATAATGGTAATGTTTGTTATACTATGGGATGGAACAGTTCGTTGAATAATTTCAATTGCCTCTGAACTATGTTTTAACCTTCTGGTGTTAATTAATCATCCACACTAGTAAATTCTAAAGGCATGAGAGGAGGACTTTAAGATAGTTTATTTTACTAAGTTGAGGGTAATTTTTAATACTGTGAAAAGTGTGAAGAAGATTATAATTTGGTAATAATATATATGATTTGAACCATAAAATAACAGTAGAGAGAGTGGAGGGATGGCAATTGGATAATGAATTACCAATATTACCTAAGTGATTGTTTAGGTAGGTGGTAATATTGACACATGGGCAAATCATGTGTCAAAAGGGGGATGGTAGGATTAAATATATACGAAGGAGAGGACAAAATACTTAGGTAATATTGGTAATTCAAAATACAGGAGCGGGGCACGCGTAGACAAGATGGCGTATTGAATAGAAATTGGTACAAAACACCTCAAGATAAAAACATAATATTCAAAATCAGTAAGTTAGACTAAATATTAGCATTTCATATATCGCAGTTAATATAATTCAATCTGGATAATAACACAAAACAGATCATAAGGCTAGAGAAATATATCGACAAATATTACAACAACACGCAACACCCAAACATGACTGAAGACAAGCGTGGAGAGCCGATCCCCAAAAGGAAACGCGACTCATCGACAGATACAGATTATATATGCTTTTCACCACTGGGTATGGTAAGTGTGGAAAGCTACCTGTTGAAGTCGATAAATGACAAATTGGGCATACTAGAATTGGTCAGTAAAGACGTTAAAGAGTTGAAAGTGAGTCTTCAAATGAGTGACGAAAAAGCTTTGGTAATGGAGAAAGAAACCAAAGAATTAAAAGTGACAGTCTCTAAAATGGAAACGGACGTTAGGGAACTAAAAAAGGAGAACAATCTTCTGAGAGAAGCCTTACTAGACATCCAAACTAGATCGATGAGGGAAAATCTAGTACTTACGGGTATTCAGGAAAAGGAGGGAGAAATAACAGAGAATATTATGAAGGACTTCCTGCATACAGCGCTACAAATCCCACTCGAGGCTGTCGATAAAATCCAACTCGAACGTGTACATCGTTTCGGAAAAAGAGGACAGAAATATGAGCGCCCAATCGTTGCCAAATTTGCTTTTTTTAAGGATAAAGCTATGGTGAAAAGCCTAGGAAAAAGACTTGCTGGCACGAAAATAGGCATGAATGATCAGTTCCCGAGGGAGATTGTAGAAAGGCGCAAAGTTCTGTATCCAATCTTCAAGGAAAACAGATTAAAAGGGAAACGTGTTGCACTAGTGGTGGATAAATTATATATTGACAACCAAATGTTCAGAGACACAAAGACTACTCCATGGCTATTCTAAAAGTTGTAATAGAGGAGTCAAATATTGGAGCACCTGATACTAGCAATGATAGGGATTGTAATATTAAATAACATTTATAGTAAGTATAGTATTTTATAAAAGGATAAAACGATGTAACAAGCAGAATAATACACCTTTAAATACAAATAATTAGAACATGGCTTTTTTGGCGGATGGTTGTTGTTTTGGCGGATGGTTGTTGTGGTTGGTCCTGTGTTCTCTCTGGCGTCCTTTCCCCTTGCGGCAGATGTGGATGCGGGTGCGTTTGCACGCTCGAACCATTTCTTACGCAGTCAAGCATGTGGTGTGCATTTTAGTGTTTGAAAAGGTGCGGCATTAAGTGAGTGAGAGGGGAAATGTTTGCATATCCCAGAGCCGACCGGGGGTCTATGAGCAGGGGTAGTGAGAGAGAGCTTTCAATTTTGTGTAGATGAGGGATATACATTTTTAAATATAGTATACATCTAATCTATTTTTTCATTGTCCTATCATGATGGAAAGATCCCTAACCCTATAACCTGGACACCCACCTGAGCGACCCATACACCAAAGAGAAGTTCCCATCTCTTTTATGGACCTGCTGTGAATATGCAGCCTAAACAGAGAAATAAATGCGGTCAGAGACCTACTTGAGCAGCACCGCCCCCTCAAGATTCTGAGCCTGCCTGGCAGGGTTGGTCCTACAAAGCCAGAGCCCCCTGATGGGAGAGCATAATATACAAGGAAATTCTCAAAGCTGCTAATGAGAACCTTGACGACCTTTTACCTAGCCGGTGGGGATTCCGGTGGGGTACGCCCACCCAGGTAGTGGCAGTGCTGGCAACACTGGCTGCAGTAACCCATGGGGAGGGGGTCACACTCGGACAATCAGAGAGGGGGTTTATCATTGTGGCCCAGGTGGCACAAAATATGGTGTTGAGTAACGCTTAACCATGTATTAGATCGTAGGTTGGTAGTTAGTTGTAGTTAGGCATTGTATTGATCATAGGCTAGTTTTGTTGTTATTGTAGGTTTCCGTAGGTAATTGTAGGTTAGTATCGAAGCACGAGGCTAGCTAGCTAGCGGGTAGCTACTGGTAACGATTAGCTGTTCCCACTGTTAAATGTGCTTCTAGCCAACGTTGAATTTTTGCTGCGTTCTGCGTTATGTAAGGAACTAGACACGGACATGAATTATCTGTTTAGTGTGCTAACACACTCTTGGCAGTTTGTTGTAACCAAGTATTGGTGCTAAATTGTGTGTTAATGGATGCTAGCTTGCTAGTTAGCTACAGCGTCATAGCTAGGTATCGTGGGTAGCTACTGTGTCTTGGCAGTGTCTTCCGCCGTGCCGGCTGTAGCACGAAGCGAGCTAATTAGCCGTTTTTTTTTCGAACAGAGTCAGAGTCAACACAGTAGCCATTGTGTGCCGGGTGTAGCACGAAGCTAGCTAGCTAGCCGTTCTTCAAACAAAGCCAACACAGTGGCCATTGCTAGCTACCCAGCACGACCAGCGAACGGTACGGTAGTAGCTAATTACAATATACTTGTCCTAGCTAGCCAATGTTGAATCATTGCTGCGTCATGAAAGGAACTTGACACAGACACGAATGATCTGTTTAGTGTGTTATCACACTATTGGTGGTTTGCTGTGACCAAGTGTTTGTGCTTGGCTGTGTGTTACTGGATGCTGGCATGCTGGTTAGCTAGTTAACACACTATTGGTGGTTTGTTGTGAGTATTGGTGCTTAAACTGTGTGTTAAACTGTGTGTTATTGGATGCTAGCATGCTAGTCAGCTATGGTGTCATAGTTGGCTAGCTGAATAAAGTGGGTTTGAGTTTATTCCTTTAAACATTGAACAACTGTGGTTCACAACAATTCTGATTTCTAAAGGTGGAAGTTGGGAGAGTTTTTGTTCAGGTGGTTCAGTGAAACAATTTTAGTTTCTGAGGTAGAAGTTTTTGGTGAGGGAGGCCCCCCTCTCTCCTCTCCCAGATGCTTAGCTCATTTCATTCCGATCTCCTCTGCATTTTGTAGCCATTTGCTACAGCCTGTCAACTATGCCTCTGCCTATCCCTGTTCTCTCCTCTCTGCACAGGCTACACAAACAACGCACAACACCGCGCGGCTGCTGCCTCTCCAACCTGGTGGTCCCTGCTCGCACCCCTCACCTGGAGTTCCAGGTCGCAGGCAGCCTCTGGAACTGCCGTTCTGCTGCCAACAAAGCTGACTTCATCCCAGCCTATGCCAACCTCCAGTCCCTCGACTTCCTGGCGCTGACGGAAACATGGATCACCACTGAAAACACGGCTACTCCTACTGCTCTCTCCTCGTCTGACCATGTGTTCTCGCATACCCCGAGAGCATCTGGTCAGAGGGGTGGTGGTACAGGAATCCTCATCTCTCCCAAGTGGACATTCTCAATTTTTCCCCTAACCCATCTGTCTATCTCCTCATTTGAATTCCATGCTGTCACAGTCACTAGCCCATTTAAGCTTAATATCCTTGTCATCTATCGCCCTCCAGGTTCCCTTGGAGAGTTCATCAACGAGCTTGACGCCTTGATAAGTTCCTTTCCTGAGGATGGCTCACCCCTCACAGTTTTGGGGGATTTCAACCTCCCTATGTCCACGTTTGACTCATTTCTCTCTGCCTCCTTCTTTCCACTCCTCTCCTCTTTTGACCTCACCCTCTCACCGTCCCCCCCTACTCACAAGGCAGGCAATACGCTTGACCTCATCTTCACTAGATGCTGCTCCTCTACTAATCTCACTGCAACTCCCCTCCAAGTCTCCGACCACTACTTTGTTTCCTTTTCTCTCTCGCTCTCCTCCCACACTACTCACTCTGCCCCTACACAGATGGTAATGCGCCGCCGCAACCTTCGCTCTCTCTCTCCCACTACTCTCTCCTCTTCCATCCTATCATCTCTTCCCTCTGCTCAATCCTTCTCCCTCCAATCTCCTGATTCTGCCTCCTCAACCCTCCTCTCCTCCCTTTCTGCATCCTTTGACTCTCTGTGTCCCCTATCCTCCCGGCCGGCTCGGTCCTCCCCCCCAGCTCCGTGGCTTGATGACTCACTGCGAGCTCACAGAACAGAGCTCCGGGCAGCGGAGAGGAAATGGAAGAAAACTAAACTCCCTACCGACCTGGCATCTTTTCACTCCCTCCTCTCTACATTTTCTTCATCTGTTTCTGCTGCTAAGGCCACCTTCTACCACTCTAAATTCCAAGCATCTGCCTCTAACCCTAGGAAGCTCTTTGCCACATTTTCCTCCCTCCTGAATCCTCCCCCCCCCCCCCCCCCCCCCCCCCCTCCTCTCTCTCTGTGGATGACTTCGTCAACCACTTTGAAAAGAAGGTTGACGACATCCGATCCTCGTTTGTTAAGTCTAATAACACTGCTGGTCCTGCTCACACTGCCCTACCCTATGCTTTGACTTCTTTCTCCCCTCTCTCTCCAGATAAAATCCTGCGACTTGTGACTACAGGCCGCCCAACAACCTGCCCGCTTGACCCCATCCCCTCCTCCCTTCTCCAGACCATCTCCGGTGACCTTCTCCCCTACCTCACCTCGCTGATCAACTCATCCTTGACCGCTGGCCATGTCCCTTCCGTCTTCAAGAGAGCGAGAGTTGCTCCCCTCCTCAAAAAACCAACACTCGACCCCACTGATGTCAACAACTACAGACCAGTATCCCTTCTTTCTTTTCTTTCCAAAACTATTGAGCGTGCCGTCTTTAGCCAACTCTCTTGCTATCTCTCTCAGAATGACCTTCTTGATCCAAACCAATCAGGTTTCAGGACTGGTCATTCAACTGAGACTGCTCTTCTCTGTGTCACGGAGACTCTCCGCACTGCTAAAGCTAACTCTCTCTCCTCTGCTCTTGTCCTTCTAGACCTGTCTGCTGCCTTTGATACTGTGAACCATCAGATCCTCCTCTCCACCCTCTCCGAGATGGGCATCTCCGGCGCGGCTCACTCCTGGATTGCGTCCTACCTGACCGGTCGCTCCTACCAAGTGGCGTGGCGGGAAGCTGTCTCCGCACTACGTGCTCTCACCACTGGTGTCCCCCAGGGATCGGTTCTGGGCCCTCTCCTTTTCTCCCTATACACCAAGTCACTTGGCTCTGTCATATCCTCACATGGTCTCTCCTATCATTGCTACGCTGACGATACACAACTAATCTTCTCCTTTCCCCCTTCTGATAACCAGGTGGCGAATCGCATCTCTGCATGTCTGGCAGACATATCAGTATGGACGACGGATCACCACCTCAAGCTGAACCCTGGCAAGACGGAGCTGCTCTTCCTCCCGGGGAAGGACTGCCCGTTCCATGATCTCGCCATCACGGTTGACAACTCCGCTGTGTCCTCCTCCCAGAGTGCGAAGAGCCTAGGCGTGACCCTGGACAACACCCTGTCGTTCTCCGCCAACATCAAGGCGGTGACCCGCTCCTGCAGGTTCATGCTCTACAACATTCGGAGAGTGCGACCCTGCCTTACACAGGAAGCGGCGCAGGTCCTGGTCCAGGCACTTGTCATCTCCCGTCTGGACTACTGCAACTCGCTGTTGGCTGGGCTCCCTGCCTGTGCCATTAAACCCCTACAACTCATCCAGAATGCCGCAGCCCGTCTGGTGTTCAACCTTCCCAAGTTCTCTCACGTCACCCCCCCTCCTCCGCACACTCCACTGGCTTCCAGTTGAAGCTCGCATCCGCTACAAGACCATGGTGCTTGCCTATGGAGCAGTGAGGGGAACGGCACCTCTGTACCTTCAGGCTCTGATCAGTCCCTACACCCAAACGAGGACATTGCGTTCATCCACCTCTGGCCTGCTAGCTCCCCTTCCTCTGCGGAAGCACAGCTCCCGCTCAGCCCAGTCAAAACTGTTCGCTGCTCTGGCACCCCAATGGTGGAACAAGCTCCCTCACGACGCCAGGACAGCGGAGTCACTCACCACCTTCCGGAGACATTTGAAACCCCACCTCTTTAAGGAATACCTGGGATAGGATAAAGTATTCCTTCTAACCCCCCCCCCCCCCCCCCCCCCCCAAATTGTAAAGTGGTTATCCCACTGGCTATAGGGTGAACGCACCAATTTGTGAGTCGCTCTGGCTAAGAGCGTCTGCTAAATGACGTTAATGTGCCCTTGAGCAAGGCACTTAACCCTAATTGCTCCTGTAAGTCGCTCTGGTTAAGAGCGTCTGCTAAATGACTAAAATGTAAATGTAATAATCAAAGGTCTGACCGCATGGAGATGCTTGGGAAAATGGTTACAACAGGGGATCAGAGTGTTTGTGTCTCAGGTGAAGAGGGTGGATCTGATCTCCATCACCTAGGACTTGAAATAGATTAAGTAGATTAATTAAATCGCACATTGTTATCAATTTCTGCTCAATCTGCATGCAATCAGCTTTAACTGTATGTGCACTCGTAGATCAAGTTATTTCTCGAGTTGGGCTCTGGGATATAACAGCCGTTGAGTATCTGATTTTATGGTGGATTGTGGAGGAGGAGGGTTGAGTGTGTTGGAGTATGTGAGTATGTGCGTGTGTGCTTGTCTGGCATCTGTTGTGGGGGAGTGGGGATGTTGGGGGGGAGGGTATGGGATGGACCACGGGAATTATTTGCTAGGATAATAATTGCTTGTCAATGAATTAAATGTAATACAATGGCAATCCGGGTTATATGTTAGAATCCTACGCGTGAATTGCCGACATTATTACGCATATTAATTGATAATGATGAAAAATAGGATATGAATAATTTAAAAAATATAGTTATATAGAGATATATATATATAGAGGTGAAAGCATTGGAAATGCTTTTGGCGGTTAATCTGCCTCTGTTTTGTGGGTGGCACTGTGTGCTGTTTTCGATGGATGGGTCCTGGCCTCTCGGGGCCTTAGGGATACGGAGGGACGTGGGTGGGATGCTGATCACTGGGATGACGGCTCAACTTGGGATGGGGAGGGGCTTTAGCGGGGGAATTAGTGGAGAACAATTGAAGGGTTACTCCGTAGCAATGCAAATATCACGGTACAGCTACAGTGGGGGGAAAAAGTATTTAGTCAGCCACCAATTGTGCAAGTTCTCCCACTTAAAAAAATGAGAGAGGCCTGTAATTTTCATCATAGGTACACGTCAACTATGACAGACAAAATGAGAATTTATTTCTCCAGAAAATCACATTGTAGGATTTTTAATGCATTTATTTGCAAATTATGGTGGAAAATAAGTATTTGGTCAATAACAAAAGTTTCTCAATACTTTATTATATACCCTTTGTTGGCAATGACACAGGTCAAACGTTTTCTGTAAGTCTTCACAAGGTTTTCACACACTGTTGCTGGTATTTTGGCCCATTCCTCCATGCAGATCTCCTCTAGAGCAGTGATGTTTTGGGGCTGTCGCTGGGCAACACGGACTTTCAACTCCCTCCAAAGATTTTCTATGGGGTTGAGATCTGGAGACTGGCTAGGCCACTCCAGGACCTTGAAATGCTTCTTACGAAGCCACTCCTTCGTTGCCCGGGGGTGTGTTTGGGATCATTGTTATGCTGAAAGACCCAGCCACGTTTCATCTTCAATGCCCTTGCTGATGGAAGGAGGTTTTCACTCAAAATCTCACGATACATGGCCCCATTCATTCTTTCCTTTACACGGATCAGTCGTCCTGGTCCCTTTGCAGAAAAATAGCCCCAAAGCATGATGTTTCCACCCCCATGCTTCACAGTAGGTATGGTGTTCTTTGGATGCAACTCAGCATTCTTTGTCCTCCAAACACGACGAGTTGAGTTTTTACCAAAAAGTTATATTTTGGTTTCATCTGACCATATGACATTCTCCCAATCCTCTTCTGGATCATCCAAATGCACTCTAGCAAACTTCAGACGGGCCTGGACATGTACTGGCTTAAGCAGGGGGACACGTCTGGCACTGCAGGATTTGAGTCCCTGGCGGCGTAGTGTGTTACTGATGGTAGGCTTTGTTACTTTGGTCCCAGCTCTCTGCAGGTCATTCACTAGGTCCCCCCGTGTGGTTCTGGGATTTTTGCTCACCGTTCTTGTGATCATTTTGACCCCACGGGGTGAGATCTTGCGTGGAGCCCCAGATCGAGGGAGATTATCAGTGGTCTTGTATGTCTTCCATTTCCTAATAATTGCTCCCACAGTTGATTTCTTCAAACCAAGCTGCTTACCTATTGCAGATTCAGTCTTCCCAGCCTGGTGCAGGTCTACAATTTTGTTTATGGTGTCCTTTGACAGCTCTTTGGTCTTGGCCATAGTGGAGTTTGGAGTGTGACTGTTTGAGGTTGTGGACAGGTGTCTTTTATACTGATAACAAGTTCAAACAGGTGCCATTAATACAGGTAACGAGTGGAGGACAGAGGAACCTCTTAAATAAGAAGTTACAGGTCTGTGAGAGCCAGAAATCTTGCTTGTTTGTAGGTGACCAAATACTTATTTTCCACCATAATTTGCAAATAAATTCATAAAAAATCCTACAATGTGATTTTCTGGAGAAAAAAAATCTCAATTTGTCTGTCATAGTTGACGTGTACCTATGATGAAAATTACAGGCCTCTCTCATCTTTTTAAGTGGGAGAACTTGCACAATTGGTGGCTGACTAAATACTTTTTTCCCCCACTGTATATGGACACTCAATCATTACGCAATTTTTTATTAGTAAATGTACAAACATATATAATGATAAATAGACTTGGAACTTGTATCTCATTATGGTGTATGGTGAAATAAGTATAGCCAGTTATAATTGTGATGGCTTAGCTGATAATAACAAAAGAAGAACAATATTTACATGGCTCAAAGAGAAGGAATATAATATCTATTGTATACAGGAAACTCATTCAACAATTCGAGATGAAGTAGCGTGGAAAAAAGAATGGGGAGGGGGAATATACTTCTCCCATGGGCAAAGAAATTCAAAAGGTGTGATGATATTAATTAATAGTAATTTCGATCCGAATGTGCAAATTGTCCAAATAGATACGCAAGGTAGATGGATTATTTTAAATATGTTATTGGACCATAAACAGATATGGCTCATTAACCTTTACGGACCAAATAATGATGATCCACAATTCTTTGACAATATATATAATAAATTATCAAGCCTGCAAGCAACTCAAGACAATATTATTATGGTGGGGGATTATAATACTGTTTTAAATAGCTCAATGGACCGTAAAGGAAATCACACCACAAACAATCACCCACATGCTCTTAAGGAAATTGTGAATGTCATGGATACATTAGATCTAGTAGATATATGGAGGCTTAAATATCCTGATCTAGTGAGATATACATGGCGGAGACTGAATCAAGCTAGTCGTCTTGACTTCTTTCTTATCTCATTCTTGTTGGCACCAAAAGTAAAATAAAGTGTTGATAGGGGACAGAATGCGGTCAGACCATCATATAATAGGCATATACATTACTCTTACTGAATTTCCACGTGGGCGAGAATATTGGAAATTTAATCAAAGCCTATTGGATGATAATTTATTTATAATTAGAACAAAGGAATTTATAACTGCCTTTTTCCAACATAACATAGGTACAGCGAATCCCCTTATTGTATGGGACACCTTTAAATGTGCCTTTAGAGGCCATGCAATTCAGTACTCATCTCGAAAACAAAAGCAATTTAGGTCAAAAGAGTTTATACTAAGAAAGGAAATAGAAAGTCTAACAGAACAGATAGATGGCAATAGAAACTGTAACATAGAGGCTCAGAATAAATTAAAGGAAAAACAAAAAGAAATGGAGAAACTTATTCAAGAAAGATCAAGTGTAATATATTATAAAAATAAAGCAAACTGGATGGAATATGGGGAAAAATCTTTTTTAATCTTCAACATAGGAATGCTACCAAAAAGAACTTAATGAAACTGGTTACAATTGACGGAGTCACCCATAATTCACCAAATGATATTTTGAAGGAAGAAACAAAGTACTTTAAGCATATGTTTTCTTTTCAGTCGCCTCCATCTCCTCTAACTGAAGCTAATTGTAGAGATTTTTTTTCTATTGATAATGTCAAATTAACAGCCACACAGAAAGACTCATGTGAAGGTGAAATTACAGAGGAGGAACTTCTGGATGCAATTAAAGACTTTAAGTCCAGGAAAACTCCAGGGTTGGGTGGCATACCAGTCGAGGTATACCAAACCTTTTTTGATATACTAAGAGGACCGTTATTAGCATGTTTTAACCACTCCTATGTAAATGGTAGATTATCTGACACTCAAGAAGAAGGTCTGATCTCATTATTACTGAAACAGGATACAAGTGGAAAATATAAAGATCCAGTCCATTTACAAAATTGGAGGCCCCTTACACTTCAGTGTTGTGATGCAAAAATCCTAGCAAAATGTATAGTGCATAGAATTAAAAAGGTATTGTCGGATATTATTCATTCTAATCAGACAGGTTTTTTACATGGAAGATACATTGGAGATAATATAAGGCAAGTATTGAAAACAATAGAACACTATGGAAAATATGGGAAACCAGGCCTGCTATTCATAGCAGACTTCGAAAAGGCATTTGATAAAGTTCGACTGGGGTTTATATATAAATGCCTGGAGCATTTCAATTTTGGAGTATCTCTTATAAAATGGGTCAAAATCATGTATAGTAACCCTAGGTGTAAAATAGTAAATAATGGCTATTTCTCAGAAAGTTTTAAACTGTCAAGAGGAGTGAAACAAGGTTGTCCACTATCGGCATATCTATTTATTGTGGCCATCGAGACGTTAGCTATTAAAATCAGTTCCAATAATAATATCAGAGGATTAGAAATACAGGGCTTAAAAACAAAGGTGTCATTGTACGCTGATGATTCATGTTTTCTTTTAAATCCACAACTAGAATCCCTCCACAGCCTCATAGAGGATCTAGATACATTTTCTAACCTCTCTGGATTACAACCAAATTATGACAAATGTACTATATTACGTATTGGATCACTAAAAAATAAAAATTTTACATTACCATGTAGTTTACCAATAAAATGGTCTGATGGTGATGTGGATATACTCGGAATACATATCCCAAAGGAAATAAATGATCTCACTTCAATACATTTTAATAGAAAGTTAGCAAAAATAGATAAGATCTTACTACCATGGAAAGGAAAATACCTGTCAATTTGTGGAAAAATCACCCTGATTAACTCTTTAGTATTATCCCAGTTTACCTATTTGCTTATGGTCTTGCCGACGCCTAGCGAACTGTTTTTTAAATTATATGAGAAAAAAATATTCCATTTTATTTGGAACGGCAAGCCAGACAAAATTAAAAGAGCATATTTATATAATGAATATGAATTCGGAGGACAGAAATTATTAAATATTAAAGCATTAGACCTATCACTAAATGCTTCAGTCATACAAAAGTTATACTTAAATCCGAACTGGTTCTCAAGCAAATTAGTAAGATTGTCTCACCCAATGTTCAAGAAAGGCCATTTTCCCTTTATTCAGATTACAACCTCTCACTTTCAGTTATTTGAAAAGGAAATAATCTCCCAAATGTCACTATTTCTAAAACAAGCCATAGAAAGTTGGTTGCAATTTCAATTTAATCGTCCAGAAACGACAGAACAAATAATGCAACAAACATTGTGGTTAAATTCATCAAATATACTAATTGACAATAAACCTTTATTTTTTGACAGAATGTTTAAAAAAGGTATAATCTTCGTAAATTATATCATCGGTAGGACTGGTGGAGTTATGTCGCACATGCAGCTAACAAAAACATATGGAAATGTCTGCTCTACCCAAAATTACAACCAAATAATTGCAGCCTTACTGCAAAAGTGGAAGAGGAAAGTGGAAGGGGGAGAAAGTAAGGAACTTGTCTGTCGGCCTTGCATTAAAGAACATAATTGGTTAAGGAAAACTGTGATAAATAAAAAAGTATATCAGTTTCACTTAAGGACCAAAGGATTGACAGCCGTCCCATATAGATTGCAAAATAGTTGGGAAGAGATCTTTGACGTACCGATCCCATGGCATAGTGTTTCTGAACTGACACGCAAAACGACACCGGATTCAAAAATTTGAATCTTTCAATTTAAATTATTATGTAAAATTCTTGCTACCAATAGAATGTTATTTATATGGGGGATACAATCTTCCCAGCTCTGCAGATTTTGCTGTGAAGAGACAGAATCATTAGATCATTTGTTTTGGTTCTGTCCATTTGTAGCTTGTTTTTGGACACAGGTCCAGGAATGGCTAAAGGATTGCAATATTTACCTGGAACTAACCTTGCAGATAGCATTACTGGGTGATCTGAAAAGTCATAGTCAATCAATCAATAATATAATAATACTTTTAGCAAAAATGTTTATTTTTAATTCACAATCTGTAGAAGCAATGAGAATAGAAAGGTTCAGAACTTTTGTAAAACATCACAGTACGGTTGAAATATATATGGGAAATAGAAATCCTATATGGATGGTGTTAAGAGATAGATGGGAGGTATTGCAAAGAGTTGAAGGATGGGACTAATAACAAATAACAACAAATAATAACAAAGATATCTAATAATGTAAGCAGACTGTGTCCATAATAAGTATATAGGTTGTATGTTGGGAGCTTTTGGGAAAGAGCACAGTTAGAAAGATATGACATATAGAAGCAAACCGGATGGACATCATGAAAATGATCGGAGAGGTTGAGAGTAAAAGAAGTTCAGGAGCAAAAAAAAAAAAAATAATATATATATATATATATATATATATATATATAATTGAATTATTGTAAAATTAACTCTGTCCATAAGGTGTAGATAGTAATTATAGACCGGAAGTAGAGGCCTGGGCATTGTTGTTCACTAATTTACTCCAAGTAGGGAAAGGATGGTGGGGTTGAAAAGTAATAAAGGGGAGTATATATATTAAAAAAAAAAAAAAAAACATGGGGGATTGGAAGTGATGCAGACAATTACATTGATAGAAGATACAATCTATCTGCAATATTAAGCTGATCCATTCCCCCCGGGGAAAAAAACACACAAAAAAGAAAAAAAAAAGAAAGAAAAAAACACAACTAAAAATACTAAAAAATAAATATAAAAATTATTTACATTTTTTAAAAGTGGTAAGTAGTGAGACTGGGGCTGTGGTGAAGATAGTGCAAACTGTAGACCTGAAGTAAGTAGTACAGGTGGAGACGGGGTGTGGAGATCTTGACCTGTGGTTGGAATGGATTCAGTATACGGCAAGAACTATGTCTAAAGAGGACTGTTATGCCTGTGGGACAGCCAAACCAAGGTTAACAACTACTCCGTGCCCCTTGACAGGCTTTAACTCTCTGTTAGGTTTATCCTCCATTATTAAATTGTTCAAGCCACCTGGGAATGTGGTGAAGGAGTCTTGTAGTAACTTGCACTATCTGTATCCCCTGATAACAAAGTCACCCCGACCTAGGTTGCCTCCGTTTGAAGTCTCAGGGAATCTTATTATTGTTTTTCTAGGATTAGTAAGATAGAATACAGGGTAGGGCATCTTAGCTCCTGCTCCCACACAGAGAATATCACAACTAAAGAGACCATGACTAATCTCTCCTCTTTGTTGCAGCCAGAGGATTTTAGGATCCAAAACCAGGCCCGTGCTGACATCTGGTGGTTGTGTGGTGATAACAGATTGTGAACTCACCTACATACGCAAACAATCAAACGTGTCAGAGACTGGTGAGTTGTCACGTAGAAAGCGGGACCTCCTCCCGGGATCCTTTGATGAAATGATATATATTGACTGGATAGGAGTACCTCGAGGGGTTCCAGAAGAATTCAAAGCTAGGAATCAGATCGCAGCTGGGTTTGAATCAAGTCTTTTCTGGTGGTCAACAATTAATAAAAACGTAGATTGGATAAATTATATTTACTATAACCAGCAAAGATTTATAAACCACACTTGTGATGCAATAAAGGGATTGGCTGAGCAGACAGCGGCAACTAGCTTAATGACATGGCAGAATAGAATAGCTTTAGATATGCTTTTGGCTGAGCGGGGCGGAGTTTGTGTTCTGTTTGGATCTATGTGCTGTACTTTCATCCCCAAAAATACAGCACCGGACGGTTCCGTGACCAAAGCGCTTCAGGGACTCACCACGCTGGCGAACGAACTGGCTGAGAACTCTGGTATTGATAGCTCCCTAAACGGTTGGTTTGATAACATATTTGGTAAATGGAAAACTATTGTTGTAACTATTCTGGGTGCAGTTATAGCTTCTATGGGTATACTTGTTCTGTGTGGATTTTGTCTTATTCCCTGTGTCCGAGGGTTGGTGAGCAAGGCGATGGAGCAGGCGGTTTCCCAACAGATGGTGAGATACGGCCCAATCCCGGACTCCGACCTAAGGAATGAAGGATATGACCTACCAGGCTTGGTGGAGGACGACGACGATCCAGATAGTTTGAGACTGGATGTTTTCCTAGAACTATAAATCTCTAGTTTAAAAGTTATTGTAATTATCTTTTGTGTATTAAAGTCTCATTTTAAGTATGATGTACTAGTTAACATTGCTAAAAAGTAACGTTACGCTTTTAATCATAGGGTAACCCTGATGAACCTGTAATGTTTTTATATGCAAACCAACTTATATACTTCAATGAGTGTGATTCATTTCTATAACAACATATATTTTGTATGTGTGTAATATTTAGTCAAAGGGTGGAATTGATAGATTCATTATTAATGACTAATTATTACACCCTGAAACTGTGTATAATGTGTTAGAAATGTGTGAGTGTAGGACCAGTAAAGGCTATGGCATTGAGCCACTATTTAGCAATGTGAGTAAGAGTTAGGCCAGACAACAAAGACAACTGAGAAACCAAGATAAAGAGGCCTCCCAATTTAGGGAGGGGAGAAACTGTTATGAAAACATGGTGCAGAATATTGTGAGAACGGCAATAACTGAGTAATGCAGGGAGTAGGATGTGTGTGTGTGTGTGTGTGTGTGTGTATGTATGTGTGTAAGCATGTGTGTATATGTGTGTGTGTGTGAACTGATGGTCAGTAGAGCAGTTTTAGAGTGGAAAACTACAGCCCACCTACAGAGGGGAGGTATCTTTTTGTATGACGTATGAGTATAAAAGATGGACTCTGAAATTGTGATGGCAGAATTCTCAATGAATAAATATCTCTGACTATGCAGACCGGGACTCTGGCCGTTACTTAAATCCCAAAAGACTTACAACCTTTTGGGAGACGCACAGAGACACTGAAATAATTTGTTAAATAATTCACCTAACACTCTCCTCCGCCGGCAATGTTCTGGGTCAGCCGCTGGAATCAGTTCAGTTGCCCTGGGGAGAGCAAACAAAGTATCTGTTTCGGGAAAGTCGTATTCCTGGTCGTAATGCTGGTGAGTTACCGCCACTCTGATATCCAATAGTTTTTCCCGGCTGTTAGTAATGATACAAAACCCTTTCTGAGCTAATAATGTAAAAAATAATACATAAAAAAACAAAATACCGCAAAGTTTCCTAAGAGCTAGTCGCGAGGCCGCCGTCCTCGTCGGCGCCAGGTACAACACTCCAGCCAATACCACAAGCCCATTCTCCCCACCGACCTGCTGTGATATACATGGCAGTGACACTCCAGCCAATACCACGAGCCCATTCTCCCCAATTAAGGTGCCACGGACCAGCAACATTAAGGCAGTTTATACAATTTTAAAAACATTACAAAACATTCACAGATTTCACAACACACTGTGTGCCCTCAGGCCCCTACTCCACCACTACCACATATCTACAACACAAAATCCATGTGTACGTGTGTGTATAGTGTGTATGTTATCGTGTGTGTGTATGCGTGTGTGTGTGCCTATGTTTGTGTCTCTTTACAGTCCCCGTTGTTCCAAAAGGTGTATTTTTATCTGTTTTTTAAATCTAATTTTACTGCTGGCATGAGTTACCTGATGTGGAATAGAGTTCATGGCTCTATGTAGTACTGTGCGCCTCCCATAGTCTGTTCTGGACTTGGGGACTGTGAAGAGACCTCTGGTGGCATGTCTTGTGGGGTATGCATGGGTGTCTGAGCTGTGTGCTAGTTGTTTAAACAGACAGCTCGGTGCTTTCAACATGTCAATACCTCTCACAAATACAAGTAGTGATGAAGTCAATCTCTCCTCCACTTTGAGCCAGGAGAGATTTACATGCATATTATTAATGTTAGCTCTCTGTGTACTCCTGAGTGGCGCAGTGGTCTAAGGCACTGCATCGCAGTGCTAACTGTGCCACTAGAGATCCTGTTTCGAATCCAGGCTCTGTCGCAGCCGGCCGCGACCGGGAGACTCATGGGGCGGCGCACAATTGGGAGGGAATGGCCGGCAGGGATGTAGCTCAGTTGATAGAGCATGGCGTTTGCAACGCCATGGTTGTGGGTTCGTTTCCCACGGGGGGCCAGTATAAAAAAATATGTATTCACTAACTGTAAGTCGCTCTGGATAAAAACAGACCAATAAATCAAATAAAGATTTCATCAAATTGTATTTGTCACATGTGCTGAATACAACAGGTGTAGACCTTACAGTGAAATGCTTACTTACAAGCCCTTAACCAACAATACAGTTTAAAGAAAAATTAATGTTAAGTAAATGTGGCAGCTCACGGCTGTACTTCCATTTGTAGTCTGTAACAGTTTGCAAGCATCGGAGCCGGTGTAGTACGATTCAATCTTAGTCCTGTATTGACGCTTTGCCTGTTTGATGGTTCGTCGGAGGGCATAGCAGGATTTCTTATAAGCGTCCGGGTTAGAGTCCCGCTCCTTGAAAGCGACATCTCTACCCTTTAGCTCAGTGCGGCTGTTGCCTGTAATCCATGGCTTCTGGTTGGGGTATGTACGTTCGGTCACTGTGGGGACGACGTCATCGATGCACTTACTGATGAAGCCAATGACTGATGTGGTGTACTCCTCAATGCCATCGGAAGAATCCCGGAACATATTCCAGTCTGTGCCAGCAAAACAGTCCTGTAGCTTAGCATCTGCGTCATCTGACCACTTCTTTATTGACAGAGTCACTGGTGCTTCCTGCTTTAGTTTTTGATTGTAAGCAGGAATCAGGAGGATAGAGTTATGGTCAGATTTGCCAAATGCAGGGTTAGGGAGAGCTTTGTACGCGTCTCTGTGTGTGGAGTAAAGGTGGTGTAGAGTTGCAGATGTGGCTGGTAGAAATTAGGTAAAACAGATTTAAGTTTGTCTGCATTAAAGTCCCCGGCCACTAGGAGTGCTACCTCTGGATGAGCATTTTAGTAAAGGTGCTCTATGTTATGTTTGTTCCATTGAATAATGACAAACCAGGGCGTAGGAACTACTTTTAATAAACTGATACTCTAGCTAGCAATCTCCTTGTGTAGCCATGCAAGGCATACTTCAACTTCCCCCCCTCACATAGCCTGCTGGGTAATGTAGTCTTCATGTTATTAACACATAACAACACATAACAACACATCTGTAACTAAACATGTCACATCACATTTGTTTCCTCAACCTGCATAACATACAATTTTCAATAACACATTTCTTTCCCCTTTTTTTCCCCTCAACAAAATGCAGTCTCTGTCCAACAATACTCTATTTTGGCTCTATTTCTTTTCACAAAACATCCAATCCAGGTGCCCCTTTTTTTTCATATATATATATTTTTAGCAATTCTCAATAAGCCTTTCAGGGGCCCAGACAGTCCTTTTTGGTCGTTCTGCTGAAGTGCTTCCTGAAGCAGTTGGACAGCGTTCATTGTCAGTCAGGGTGTTCCAACTGAATTGTCCATTGGTAAAGGCATTTCCTTTGCCATATTGCCATATCCTCCTGATAATCCTCACTCCCTAGAGTGAATGGCTGAAGCCTTAGATCCACTCTGTTTCATCTCAGTTGTGATCTATGCTCTGTTTGGATCTCATAGGATCGCGGTGCAACGCACCCTCGCTGCATCCGGGTTCTTGGAGTCGTACATTATCTCCAGGTTTCAGTTCAGGTAAGTGTCTTGCACTTTTGTCGTATCGCTGTTATTTTTTTTATTGTTTTTGTCTTTCTGTTTTTCCTTTGCGAGTTTGACGTTGTGAGCACCTCTGGGTGTTAGCAAGTCCTCATGGATGGGTAGGTTGGCTCTGATGCGACGTCCCATCAACATTTGTGCATGTGAAAGTCCGTTCTGCAGCGGTGCGCTGCGGTAGATCATCAGACTTTTTAGGAAGTCCTCCTTTCCATCATGTGCCTTTTTCATCAGACCTTTGACTATTTTGACTGAACTTTCTGCTAAGCCGTTGGACCTTGGGTAGTTGGGGCTGGAGGTGTTGTGTCGGAATCCCCAGTCATTAGCGAACGATCGGAATTCAGAACTTGAGAACTGCGGGCCATTGTCCGAGTACAGTTCAGACGCAACCCCATGTCTTGCGAAGACTGATTTCAGGTAGGTGATTACAGCTTTGCTGGAGGTAGTTGGCAGTGTTGCTACTTCAGGGTAGTTTGAGTAGTAGTCGGTAACAACAATGTGAATTTTGCCATTGCAGTCAAAAAGGTCAACTCCAACTTTGTAGTAGGGTCGGTTGGGTACTGGATGAGGCATTAGCGGTTCTGCTTGATGCTTTGGCCTGTAGGTCAAACACGGTTCACATTAAGCAGTGGTCTGGCTGATTTCCTGGTTCATTCTTGGTCAGTACATTACTTCTAGTGCTCGTCGTTTGCATTTTTCCTCACCCAAGTGGCCCTCGTGTATTTTCTGTAGCATTTCTTTGCGTAGTGTCATGGGAATTACAATCTTGTTGCCTTTAAACACTATGTCATCCACAACAGTGAGCTCTGCTATGTACATCCAGTAATCCTGTATTCTCCTTGGACAGTTGTTTTTCTGTGCAGGCCATCCTATCAGTATTGTTTCTTTCAACTCTGTCATTGTTTGGTCAGCTGCTGTCTCTCTTTTGATCTGCGCCGTACTCTCAGAAGACACAGGAAGTGATGCAAAGATCATGTCGATGTAGGCCTGAATCTCAGTGTTTTTCTGTGTGTCGGCGCTCTCTTTCTTGTCGACTGCTCAAGAATGAGTGTCGGCGGCGAACATGAACTTTCCCGGGGTGTAGATCATCTTCACATCATACTATTGCAGTCTGATCAACATTCTCTGGATTCTCATTGGACAATCATTAAGTGGCTTAGACGTGATTGACACCAGTGGTTTGTGGTCGGTTTCTACTTGGAAGGCTTGTCCGTAGACGTATTGGTGAAACCTTTCGCATGCGTATGTGCTCGCCAGTAGTTCTTTCTCTATTTGTGCATACCTTGTTTCTGCGCCTGTCAAGGCTCTGGACGCATAAGCGACAGGTTGCCATGTGTCGTCATGCTGTTGCAGAAGAACTGCTCCCAGGCCAAACTGTGATGCATCTGCAGAAATCCTTGTGCTTTTCTCTGGATCATAGAACCTGAGCACTGGCTCTTCTGTGATTGCCTTCTTTAGGTTTTTGAAGCAGTTTTCCTGCTCATGGGACCATTCCCATTCATTTTTCTGTTCCAGAAGACATCTGAGTAGAGTAGACTGTGCTGACAGTTGAGGTATGAACTTTGCAAGGTAGGTGATTATGCCCATGAAGCGTCTCATGTCGTCCTTGTTCTTCGGGCGCTCCATTTTGTTGATGGCTGATGTTTTCCTCGGGTCTGGTTTGACTCCATCCTCTGAAAGTACATCTCTCACGAAGGTACGTTTTTTCACACCAAACTCGCATTTGTAGATATTGAATCTCTGCTTGAAACGTTTCCAATTGTCAGCTAGATTGCCTATTAACTGCATAGGAGTAGGAGGACTAAGCCTATCCATGACGGGAAACACTCAGGAAACAGGTACAGTTTCAATTTCTCTTACTTCGGTAGGATGCTCATCAACATGCTCGTCAACAGATTCCAGTGCAGCCTCGCTCTCACTGCTGTCACTCTCGCTGCTGCAGCTCGTTGGCATCACTCTCGCAAGCTAGCATCTTCGACTACTCACGTCACTTGACTTGTGGTAGAATGCTTCATTTTCGTAGCAGAAATTTGCAGAGTTACTCCTTTCTTTTCTCTGTCTCGTAATAGCGACTACCAATCTGACGCCATGTTATGTTTGTTCCTTTAAATATAACCAGCTGCACTTTGCTAGCTAGCTAACTGAATGAACTAGGTAGCATATAACCAGCTGCACTTTGCTAGCTAGCTAGCTGAATGAACTAGGTAGCATATAACCAGCTGCACTTTGCTAGATAGCTAGCTGAATGAACTAGGTAGCATATAGCCCGCTGCACTTTGCTGGCTAGCTAACCTTGTGTTTCTCATTCCCTCCTGTTATGTTTGTTCCTTTGAATAATGACAAACCGGGGCGTAGGTTGAACTACTTTTAATAAACTGATACTTTAGCTAGCAATCTCCTTGTGTAGCCATGCAAGGCATACTTCAACTTCCCCCCCTCGCATAGCCTGCTGGGTAACGTAGTCTTCATGTTATTAACACATAACAACACAGTCTAGAGTTTTTTTCCTCTGGTTGCACATTTAACATGCTGGTAGAAATTAGGTAAAACGGATTTAAGTTTCCCTGCATTAAAGTACCCGGTCACTAGGAGCGCCGTCTCTGGATTAGCATTTTCCTGTTTGCTTATGGCCTTATACAGCTCATTGAGTGCGGTCTTAGTGCCAGCTTCGGTTTGTGGTGGTAAATAGACAGTTATGAAAAATATAGATGAAAACACTCTTGGTAAATAGTGTGGTCTACAGCTTATCATAAGATACTCTACCTCAGGCGAGCAAAACCTCGAGACTTCCTTAGTATTTGATTTCGTGCACAAGCTGTTGTTTACAAATGTACACAGACCGCCACCCCTTGTCTTACCAGAGTCAGCCGTTCTATCCTGCCGATGTAACCTATATCCCACCAGCTGTATGTTATCCATGTTGTCGTTCAGCCACGACTCGGTGAAACATAATATATTACAGTTTTTAATGTCCCGTTGGATATTCGTGATCGTAGCTCGTCTATTTTGTTATCCAATGATTGTACGTTGGCTAATAGGACTGATGGTATAGGCAGATTACCCACTCGCCGTCAGATCCTTACAAGGCACCCCGATCTACATCCACGATATCTCCGTCTCTTTCTCCTGAGAATTACGGGGATTTGGGCCTTGTCGGGTGTCTGAAGTAAATCCTTCACGTCCGACTCGTTAAAGAAAAAATCTTCATCCAATACGAGGTGAGTAATCGCTGTCCTGATATCCAGAAGCTCTTTTCGGTCATAAGAGACGGTGGCAGAAACATTATGTACAAAATAAGTTACAAGTTACAAATAATGCGAAAAAACACACACAATAGCACAATTGGTTGGGAAGCCGTAAAACGGCTGCTAATAACAGCTAGTGTTCAGTATCCAGACAGTCCTAAATTCGCGCTTGAGAAATATATTTTTTGCTAAAACACAATTTTTGCCCTTTTTAATGAAAATCTATTACAGTACTTCATTGTTATCAGAATATAAAAACGGCTGCATTTAAACATTGCTTGTTTTTATATCTGCCTCCCATCTGTTTCCCCATAAATGGACTTACAATTTGATTAGAAAATACAGCAGGCCTACCAGTACAACTGATAATACAATAGATGGATCCAGGGTGTTATGGATCACTTATCAGAAAAAATATGGTTTTAAATCGTGTGTGTGTGTGTGTGTGTGAGTGTGTGTGTGTGTGTGTGAGTGTGTGTGTGCGTGTGTGCGTGTCTGTGTGTGTCTGTGTGTGTCTGTGTGTGTGTGTGTGTGTGTGCGTGCGTGCGTGCGTGCGTGTGTGTGTGTGAGCGTGTGAGTGTGTGTGTCTGTGTGTGTGTGTGAGTGTATGTGTGTGTGTGTCTGTCTGTGTGTGTGTGTGTGTGTGTGTGTGTGTGTCTGTGTGTGTGTGTGTGTGTGTGTGTGTGTGTGTCTGTGTGTGTGTGTGTGTGTGTGTGTGTGTGTGTGTGTGTGTGTGTGTGTGTGTGTGTGTGTGTGTGTGTGTGTGTGTGGTGTGAGTGTGTGTGTGTGTGTGTGTGTGTGTGTTTGTGTGTGTGTGTGTGTGTGTGTGTGTGTGTGTGTGTGTGTGTGTGTGTGTGTGTGTGTGTCTCATCAGCAGTAACCCACATGTTGGAACCTAGCAGTTTATTATGAAACTAACAATTCTGTCATTGGGTTTTATGTGAACCTATTACATGTTATTTTACAGCCATGCCCTTCATCCTGACCTTGACAAGGCAGCAATAACCTTTTATATGAGGTGTGTGTGTGTCTGTGTGTGAGTGTGTGTGTGTCTGTGTGTGTGTCTGTGTGTGTGTGTGGTGTGTGTGTGTGTGTGTGTGTGTGTGTGTGTGTGTGTGTCTCTGTGTGTGTGTGTGTGTGTGTGTGTGTGTGTGTGTGTGTGTGTGTGTGTGTGTGTGTGTGTGTGTGTGTGTGTATGTGTGTGTGTGTGTGTGTGTGTGTGTGTGTGTGTGTGTGTGTGTGCATGTGTCCCTGTCACTTTGGCTCATGGCAGTAAATGTTTAACAGTGCCTTGCTAGCCTGGAACCCAGAGAAACCACACCTCACCTAATTCACCACCCCAGTCCTAGCTAGCCTGGTATATATAAACCCTGGCTGCTGTTCCCCAGTCCTAGCCTGGTATATATAAACCCTGGCTGCTGTTCCCCAGTCCTAGCCTGGTATATATAAACCCTGGCTGCTGTTCCCCAGTCCTAGCCTGGTATATATAAACCCTGGCTGCTGTTCACCAGTCCTAGCTAGCCTGGTATATATAAACCCTGGCTGCTGTTCCCCAGTCCTAGCCTGGTATATATAAACCCTGGCTGCTGTTCCCCAGTCCTAGCTAGCCTGGTATATATAAACCCTGGCTGCTGTTCCCCAGTCCTAGCCTGGTATATATAAACCCTGGCTGCTGTTCCCCAGTCCTAGCCTGGTATATATAAACCCTGGCTGCTGTTCCCCAGTCCTAGCCTGGTATATATAAACCCTGGCTGCTGTTCCCCAGTCCTAGCTAGCCTGGTATATATAAACCCTGGCTGCTGTTCCCCAGTCCTAGCCTGGTATATATAAACCCTGGCTGCTGTTCCCCAGTCCTAGCCTGGTATATATAAACCCTGGCTGCTGTTCCCCAGTCCTAGCCTGGTATATATAAACCCTGGCTGCTGTTCCCCAGTCCTAGCCTGGTATATATAAACCCTGGCTGCTGTTCCCCAGTCCTAGCCTGGTATATATAAACCCTGGCTGCTGTTCCCCAGTCCTAGCCTGGTATATATAAACCCTGGCTGCTGTTCCCCAGTCCTAGCCTGGTATATATAAACCCTGGCTGCTGTACACCATGGAACAGAGAACCCCTGGCCCCTCCCCCTGGCCCCTCCCCCTGGCCCCTCCAGAGAACCCCTGGCCCCTCCCCCTGGCCCAACTATCAGATGACAGCTCATCAACAACACAGTATCGTATCAAACAGACTGGGTTAAATATATGACTGAGTGTCTCTTTAATTTGATTTAGAAATACAATATTTTCACATCACAAATCCAATAGATTATATTAATGAAATCAGACATACAGTACATCCCAAAACCTATTCATCAGTAAAGAACCACTCATGGTTTCCCTCTATCCAATGGAGGGGCTCCAGGGCCATATTCTCTGATCTCATTGGCTGTGGTCGGCGGTGTGGCGGGCTCAGAGCCTCCTACTTGCAGCACTGTGAGGAAACAGGAAACAGGAAGTGGGGTGTTATGTCTCTGTCTGTGTGTGTGTTTAGTTTTACTATCCTTGTGGGGACCAGAAGTTCTCAAACAACAACGAACATTCCACCACGAGGAAAAAGGCTATTTTAAGATTAGAGTTAGGATTACAATTAGGGTTACAATTAGGGTTAGGGTTTGGGGTTTGGGGTTAAGGTTAGGATTAGGATTAGGGTTAGGGTTAGGGTTAGGGTTAGGGTTAGGGTTAGGGTTAGGGTTAGGGTTAGGGTTAGGATTAGGATTAGGATTAGGTTAAGGGTTAAGGGTTAAGGGTTAAGGGTTAAGGGTTAAGGGTTAAGGGTTAAGGTTAGGATTAGGGTTAGGATTAGGATTAGGGTTAGGATTAGGATTAGGATTAGGTTAAGGGTTAAGGTTAGGAGTAGGTTAAGGGTTAAGGGTTAAGGTTAGGATTAGGTTAAGGGTTAAGGGTTAAGGTTAGGATTAGGTTAAGGGTTAAGATTAGGATTAGGTTAAGGGTTAAGGTTAGGATTAGGTTAAGGGTTAAGGTTAGGATTAGGTTAAGGGTTAAGGTTAGGATTAGGTTAAGGTTTAAGGGTTAAGGGTTAAGGTTAGGATTAGGTTAAGGGTTAAGGGTTAAGGTTAGGATTAGGTTAAGGGTTAAGGTTAGGATTAGGTTAAGGGTTAAGGTTAGGATTAGGTTAAGGTTTAAGGGTTAAGGTTAATGTTAGGATTAGGTTAAGGTTAGGATTGGTAGGTTAAGGTTAGGATTAGGTTAAGGGTTAAGGTTAGGATTAGGTTAAGGGTTAAGGTTAGGATTAGGTTAAGGGTTAAGTTTAGGATTAGGTTAAGGGTTAAAGGTTAGGTTAGGATTAGGTTAAGGGTTAAGGTTAGGATTAGGTTAAGGGTTAAGGTTAGGATTAGGTTAAGGGTTAAGGTTAGGATTAGGTTAAGGGTTAAGGTTTAGCATTAGGGAAAATCGGATTTTGAATGGGAATCAATTGTTTGGTCCCCACAAGGATAGTAAAACAAAAATGTGTGTGTATTTGTGTTACCTGTGTGATCCTCCTCCAGCGAGAGACTATGGCCAGCAACGTGGTACAGCCTATCACCACCAGGCCTGCTATCATGGGGAAGATCAGGTCTGTCTCGAACTGAACAGTCTTATCTAGAGAGAGGAGAGGAGAGGAGAGGAGAGGAGAGGAGAGGAGAGGAGAGGAGAGGAGAGGAGAGGAGAGGAGAGGAGGAGGAGAGGAGAGGAGAGGAGAGGAGAGGAGAGGAGGAGAGGAGAGGAGAGGAGAGGAGAGGAGAGGAGAAAACATGATTAGATGACATCAGGAGAGAAAGAAAGGACTCTAGGTCTGAGGTAAATGCAGAGAAGTAAGTGTGGTGCATTGTGGGAGCGTGACCCTTCCCTGACCTGTGACGGTGACCTTGAAGGATTTGGTGCTATTTGGGTAGATGGGCGATGACGTCACACAGCTGTAGGGACCTTGGTGTGCTGCCCTGTCCACCTGGCCCACCTTCAGACGAGACTTACGGCCGTCATTGGTCAGCAGGAAGCCGCCCTCAAATAGGTCAATGGGGGCTCTGTGCCGTTGCCATGACACCAAGACGGGGGGGTTGGCAGAGACGTCACATGACAATTCCAGCTCCCTAGTCTGCTCCACCGACACCTCCTCCATCCCAGAGTGCAATGGGGCGTCTAGGGAGCACAGGTCAGAGGTCAGAGGTAACGGGTCACAGGATAGAGTTTAAAATGCAGAAATCAGAAGGGAAGTGATAAAGTTATTAGCTATTGAGATAGTTGGAAGGTGACCCTGGAGAAGTGTGTGTGAGAGAGAGAGACCTACAAGTGACCTCCAGCTGGACTGAGGCGTTGACGCTGGAATCGTTCTTCATCTGGCAGGTAAAGATGGCGCCGTGGTCGTCGTGGGTTACAGGCGTGACACAGAGTCTGCTGCTGCCCTGGGTGTTGTCTGCTGCAACGCTGATCAGCTGATTGTTCCTCAGCCACACCAGCTCTGCCTCCTGGGGATCATGCCCCGCCCCCTCAGAAAGACAGGTCAGAGACACTGTCTTCTCCAGCTCTGTATGGACAAACCCTCCACTGACTGCCGGCTCTGACTCCAACACTAACCCTGGGGAGGGAGGGAGTTAAAGGGAGGGGGAGGGGAGGGAGGGGGAGCAAGGCAGGGAGGGCGAGAGAGGGGGAGGGAGGGAGGGCGAGAGAGGGGGAGGAAGGGAGGGAGGGAGAGGGAGGGAGGGTGTGAGGGAGGGAGGGAGAGAGGGGAGGGCGGGAGGGAGAGAGAGGGGGAGAGGGAGGGAGGGTGTGTGAGGGAGGGAGGGAGAGAGAGGAGGGCGAGGGGGGAGGGGGGAGGAGGGAGGGGAGAGAGGGGGAGGGAGGGAGAGAGGGGGAGGGACGGACCGAGGGAGGAGGAGAGAGAGAGAGGGCGAGGGAGGGAGGGAGAGAGAGAGGGAGGGATAGGGTTATAAATGAGGTGTAAAGTTTAGAGTCACCTGAGGCTGAGAGGTGAATGATAAAGGAGAAAGAAGAGAGTTTGGAGCGGTGAGAGGTGGAGAGGTTAGAAGTCAAGGGTCAGATGTTGAAAGGTCAGGGGTGAAAGGTCAGGGTTAAGAGGTTGTTTTCACCTGAGATCTGTGTGGTAAAGTAGAGCCCCAGGAGGAACACACTGCCTTTCACTGACATCATCATCTTGCCCGCCTGGGGAGAGAGAGGTCATTCTGTCAGAGGGAGGCAGTGGGCTGGGTGTTTCACAAGCACAGATTAACTCTAGTTCTGGACCATAAAGAACTTGTTAAAAGTAAAGAAACCACCCCAGAGAATATAAACTGAATAACTGAACGTTTAAACAGACACAGCCTGTATAGTAATACTGTACATCTGAATACTGTATAGTAATACTGTACATCTGAATACTGTATAGTAATACTGTACATCTGAATACTGTATAGTAATACTGTACATCTGAATACTGTATAGTAATACTGTACATCTGATACTGTATAGTAATTACGATACTGTAAAAGTATGTACATTG
>LR778265.1:56139109-56182466 GCA_902810595.1 Coregonus sp. 'balchen' | reverse complement strand
ACCTAGTGCATTTTTAAAATGAAAAATTTCAAGGAACGGAACCAGAAAATGGAATTTATAATAATCTTCGAAAAATGGCATTGCCCATCACAAAAATCTTCAGTCATCCAAAAGTTATACTTAAATCCGAACTGGTTCTCAAGCAAATTAGTAAGATTGTCTCACCCACTGTTCAAGAAAGGCCTTTTTCCCTTTATTCAGATTACAACCTCTCACTTTCAGTTATTTGAAAAGGAAATAATCTCCCAAATGTCACTATTTCTAAAACAAGCCATAGAAAGTTGGTTGCAATTTCAATTTAATCCTCCAGAAACGACAGAACAAATAATGCAACAAATATTGTGGTTAAATTCAAATATACTAATTGACAAAAAACCTTTATTTTTTGACATAATGTTTAAAAAAGGTATAATCTTCGTAAATGATATCATCGGTAGGACTGGTGGAGTTATGTCGCACATGCAGCTAACAAAAACATATGGAAATGTCTGCTCTACCCAAAATTACAACCAAATAATTGCAGCCTTACCGCAAAAGTGGAAGAGGAAAGTTGAAGGGGGAGAAAGTAAGGAACTTGTCTGTCGGCCTTGCATTAAAGAACATAATTGGTTAAGGAAAACTGTGATAAATAAAAAAGTATATCAGTTTCACTTAAGGACCAAAGGATTGACAGCCGTCCCATATAGATTGCAAAATAGTTGGGAAGAGATCTTTGACGTACCGATCCCATGGCATAGTGTTTATGAACTGACACGCAAAATGACACCGGATTCAAAAATTTGAATCTTTCAATTTAAATTATTATATAAAATTCTTGCTACCAATAGAATGTTATTTATATGGGGGATACAATCTTCCCAGCTCTGCAGATTTTGCTGTGAAGAGATATAATCATTAGATCATTTGTTTTGGTTCTGTCCATTTGTAGCTTGTTTTTTGACACAGGTCCAGGAATGGCTAAAGGATTACAATATTTACCTGGAACTAACCTTGCAGATGGCATTACTGGGTGATCTGAAAAGTCATAGTCAATCAATCAATAATATAAAAATACTGTCACCGTTTACTAAGCCAGAACCCAGAAGCAGACCAGGACAAGGTAATTTGAAACAAAGGTGAGTGTTTATTTAATAGATCCACGGGTGAGGCTGAATAATCCAGGGAACAGAGCGGGTGGCGTGGATGGGTTGTTGAGGGTGCAGTGGTAGGTCCAGTAATGGCTCGGCAGCCGCCGACCATCAGGCAGAGGTTGGGTGAAGGTTCCGGGTGAGTGACTGCAGATAGAACAAAACGGAGGTAAGTATACAGCAAGTCAAAAAGGTGCAAAACAACAAAACTAACGCTAGAAGTTCCAAGGCTGATACACGGACAACATACTGTTCATGGCTAACGATCCGGCAGGGAATGGATGTCAGGTCAGGGCTTAAGAAGGGTGATGATCAGGACCAGGTGTGCAGATTGCTGATGAGATGCAGGTGCGGTTAATCGGGAGATCTCCCGCCTAGCAACGTTGCCCGGCAACCAGGCAGGGAGCGTTCCAGAACCCTCGGGAAACTGGAGATCCCGAGCAGAAAAACTAGTACACAGACAGGAACCGACTCAGACTGCAGGGATCGTTACAGTACCCCCCCTCCGACGAACGCCACCGGGCGGACTCCCCGGAGCGCCAGGATGGAGGCGGTAGAAGTCACGAATGAGGTCAGCATCTAGGATCTGTCGCCGTGGAATCCAACTCCTCTCTTCAGGACCATACCCCTCCCAGTCCACGAGATACTGGAAACCCCGGCCCCGCCGTCTGGAATCCATGATGCGTCGCACCGTGTAGGCAGGACCACCTCCGATCATCCGAGGAGGAGGAGGAGGAGGCGGAGGAGGCAACAGAGGACTGAGGAGAACAGGCTTGAGGCAGGAGACATGAAAGGTGGGATGGACTCTGAGCGTTCTCGGTAGTTTGAGTCGAACTGCAACCGGATTGATCACCTTCTCCACCACAAACGGACCAATGAACTTCGGTGACAACTTCCTAGACTCAGTCCGTAAAGGAAGATCCCGTGTGGCCAACCAGACCCTATCTCCGATGGTATAGGTGGGAGCGGGGATCCGGCGACGATTCGCCTGGAGCTGATACCGGTCCGAAACTCTAAGGAGTGCCTTTCTGGCCCGATGCCAGGTCCGGTGGCAACGACGAATATGGGCCTGAACAGAGGGCACTGAGAGCTCCTTCTCCTGAGAAGGGAACAAGGGAGGTTGGTAGCCATACAGGCACTGGAAGGGAGACATCCCAGTGGCAGATGTAGGGAGAGTATTGTGGGCATACTCAACCCAAGGCAACTGAGAGACCCAGGAGGTGGGGTTGGAGGAGACAAGGCAGCGTAGCGTGGATTCCATCTTCTGGTTGGCTCTCTCCGCCTGACCATTAGATTGGGGGTGAAAACCAGATGTGAGACTGACTGTAGCTCCAATGGCCAAACAGAAGGACTTCCAGACAGCAGAGGTAAACTGAGGACCACGGTCGGAAACGATATCACTGGGCAAACCGTGGACCCTGAAAACCTCCCTAACCAGGATCTCGGACGTCTCCGAGGCAGAGGGAAGCTTGGCAATTGGCACAAAGTGGGCGAACTTGCTGAATCTGTCCACGATAGTCAGAACGACCGTGTTCCCCTCAGAAGAGGGCAACCCAGTGACAAAGTCCAGGGCCAGATGCGACCATGGTCGCCGGGGAATAGGAAGGGGGTGAAGTAGTCCAGAGCTGGGCCGATTGGTACTCTTATTCTGCGCACACACTGGACAGGCAGCAACAAAACCCCGAGTATCCTCGGCCATGGCAGGCCACCAAAAACGTCTGCGAAGAAACGCCATCGTCCGAGCCACGCCAGGGTGACAAGCCATCTTGCTGGCGTGGGACCATTTGAGGACAGCAGGACGAACCGACTCAGGCACAAACAACCGACCGGGTGGACCGTTACCGGGACCGGGCTGCGTCCGAACGGCCGCCATCACCTCCTCCTCAATCTTCCACATAACTGCTCCCACGACGCAGTTCCGGGGGAGAATCGTCTCGGTCTTGGACCCACTCTCTTCCGTCTTGGAGAACATCCGGGACAAGGCGTCCGCCTTGCCGTTCTTAGATCCAGGTCGGAACGTCAGGGAAAAATTGAATCGTCCGAAAAACAACGCCCACCTGGCCTGACGGGAGTTGAGACGTCTAGCCGATTGCACGTAAGCAAGATTCTTGTGGTCAGTCCAGACAATAAACGGTTGCTCCGCCCCCTCCAACCAGTGGCGCCACTCCTCCAAGGCAAGTTTCACCGCGAGAAGCTCCCGGTTACCCACATCGTAGTTCCTCTCCGCAGGCGAAAGGCGACGAGAGTAGTAGGCGCAGGGATGGAGTTTACTGTCCGTGGAGCATCGCTGCGACAGGATGGCGCCAACTCCCACATCAGACGCGTCCACTTCAACGACGAACTGACGGGCCGTGTCCGGTTGAGAGAGAATCGGTGCGTTGGTGAATCGCCTCTTCAAATCCAGAAACGCTCGATCCGCCTCCGGATTCCACTTGAAGGTCCTGATACTGGAAGTCAAGGCAGTTAACGGAGCGGCCACATGGCTGTAATCCCGGATGAATCTGCGGTAGAAATTCGCAAACCCCAAAAATCTCTGGAGCTGCAATCTCGTACCGGGCTGGGCCCATTCCAGAACCGCTCTAACCTTCTCCTGGTCCATCCTAATCTCTCCCCTGGAGATGATGTACCCGAGGAAGGATGTCGTGTGGGCGTGAAACTCGCACTTCTCGGCCTTCACGAACAGGCGATTCTCCAACAATCGCTGCAGAACCTGCCGGACATGCTGGACGTGGTCGGAAGGTTCCTTCGAGAAGATCAGAATGTCATCCAGGTAAACAAACACAAAGAGACCGATCATATCTCTCAGGACGTCAATTCACCATACTCTGGAATACCGCTGGAGCATTGGTCAGTCCAAACGGCATCACCTGATACTCGAAGTGACCCATCGGTGTATTGAAACCCGTCAACCACTCGTCCCCCTCTCTGATCCGGACCATGTGATACGCATTGCGTAGGTCTAGCTTGGTGAACACCGTAGCACCCTGTAAGGAGTCGAAGGCAGAACTCATCAAGGGCAGGGGATACTTGTTCTTGACCGTGATGTCATTCAACCCCCGATAATCAATACACGGTCGAAGAGAGCCATCCTTCTTACCCACAAAGAAGAATCCTGCCCCCAGGGGTGATGACGAGGGACGAACGAGACCAGCAGCTAGGGACTCCTTGATGTAGGTCTCCAAAGCCTCACGTTCAGGTCGGGAGATACTGTATAACCTTCCCTTGGGGTAGACAGCTCCAGGGAACAGGTTGATGGCACAATCATATGGTCGGTGGGGAGGGAGTGACAGAGCCTTCTGCTTACTGAACACTTCCCCCAAATCGTGATATGTCTCGGGAACCAGGGACAAATCTGGGGGTTTAGCCTCAATCACCTGACTGGGAACCGAATGGGGACAGGCAGTCTTGAGACAGTTAGCATGACAATCAAGGCTCCAACTCGTTACCTTGCCCGTCACCCAATCGAACGTGGGATTGTGTTCCTTCAGCCAGGGGTATCCAAGGACCAGAGGAACATGGGAAGACGGCAGAATGAAGAATGAAATCATCTCCGAATGATTCCCCGACAACAGCATCTTAACCGGTTCAGTCCTCATCGTGATACGTGCCAGACTACTGCCGTTCAGAGTGGTCGCTTCAATGGCTTCCGGCAATTGCTCCTTGGAAAGCCCCAGCTGTTCCACCAACTCGGCATCAAGAAAGCTTCCATCGGCACCTGAATCGATAAAAGCGTTAATCGCTAAGCTCTGATTCCTGTTCATAAGGGTAGCCGGGAAACGGGGTCTGACAGAGGTATTGAGAGGTCGAAACTGGCTCGCTAAAAGTCCTCCCAACTTTAGCGAGCCGCGCAGTTTGACAACCGCCGGGAACAGGTGGCGAGGTAATGTCCCGAACCACCACAGTAGAGGCAACAGTTAGTCCTACGTCTGAGTTGGCGTTCCTCCTTGGTTAACCCGTGCCGCCCTACTTGCATGGGTTCAGAATCGGGAGACAGGACCTCTCCACTAATCCTGTGTGGTGGACGATGATCGACGTATTCTGGTCCAATCCCCGACCCGACTGGAACCTGAGAAGCTGATCGATTGGACGGAACCCATTGCTTCTCCCTCCTTCGCTCTCGGACTCGATTATCCACCCGAATAGACAAGGCTACCAAGCTGTCCAGGTCACTAGGCTCCGGATAGGAGATCAACTCATCCTTGAGCTGCTCCGACAGACCCTGGTAAAAGGCCGCTTGCAGAGACTCCTCATTCCACCCACTCTCCACAGCCAACGTCTTGAACTCGATCACGAAGTCGGCCACGCTGCGAGTTCCTTGGCGAAGCGAAAACAGGCGCCTAGCTGCGTCCCTCCCTCGGACGGAATGGTCGAAGAGCTTCCTCATCTCGGCCGTGAACCCCTGGTATGAAGCCATGCAGGGGTCCTGTCGTTCCCAAACGGCTGAAGCCCACTCCAGCGCTCGACCACGCAGCAACTCAATCACAAAGGCTATCCTAGCCTTGTCTGTGGCATAAGAGTAGGGCTGTAGATCGAACACTAACCCACACTGCATAAGGAAAGAACGGCATCTTCCCAGCTCCCCCTCATATTTATCCGGCGTCGGAACCTTGGGCTCACGGAAGGACACAGCTCCAGAAGCGGCAGGCGAGATGGGTGAAACCGGTAGTGGATCCTCCACCGGAAACTTGCGCTGGTTCTGGACCTCCGTCAGACCGGTAGAAAGGTTCCGAACTGCCAACGCGATCTCCTGTAGCTCCGTACTATGATGGCCCAACATCTTCTCCTGATGGGAAATGGCATGGCGAACAGAGTCCAGGTCCGCTGGGTTCATTACTGGCCGGATCGTTCTGTCACGGTTTACTAAGCCAGAACCCAGAAGCAGACCAGGACAAGGTAATTTGAAACAAAGGTGAGTGTTTATTTAATAGATCCACGGGTGAGGCTGAATAATCCAGGGAACAGAGCGGGTGGCGTGGATGGGTTGTTGAGGGTGCAGTGGTAGGTCCAGTAATGGCTCGGCAGCCGCCGACCATCAGGCAGAGGTTGGGTGAAGGTTCCGGGTGAGTGACTGCAGATAGAACAAAACGGAGGTAAGTATACAGCAAGTCAAAAAGGTGCAAAACAACAAAACTAACGCTAGAAGTTCCAAGGCTGATACACGGACAACATACTGTTCATGGCTAACGATCCGGCAGGGAATGGATGTCAGGTCAGGGCTTAAGAAGGGTGATGATCAGGACCAGGTGTGCAGATTGCTGATGAGATGCAGGTGCGGTTAATCGGGAGATCTCCCGCCTAGCAACGTTGCCCGGCAACCAGGCAGGGAGCGTTCCAGAACCCTCGGGAAACTGGAGATCCCGAGCAGAAAAACTAGTACACAGACAGGAACCGACTCAGACTGCAGGGATCGTTACAAATACTTTTAGCAAAAATGTTTATTTTTAATTCACAATCTGTAGAAGCAATGAGAATAGAAAGGTTCAGAACTTTTGTAAAACATCACAGTACGGTTGAAATATATATGGCAAATAGAAATCCTATATGGATGGTGTTAAGAGATAGATGGGAGGTATTGAATAGAGTTGAAGGATGGGACTAATAACAAATAACAACAAATAATAACAAAGATAGCTAATAATGTAAGCATACTGTGTCCACAATAAGTATATAGGTTGTATGTTGGGAGCTTTTGGGAAAGAGCACAGTTAGAAAGATATGGCATTTAGAAGCAAACCGGATGGACATCATGAAAATGATCGGAGAGGTTGAGAGTAGAAGAAGTTCAGTAGCAAAAAAATAAATAAATATATATATATATATATATAGAATTATTGTAAAATTAACTCTGTCCATAAGGTGTAGATAGTAAGTATAGACCGGAAGTAGAGGCCTGGGCGTTGTTGTTCACTAATTTACTCCAAGTAGGGAAAGGATGGTGGGGTTGAAAAGTAATAAAGGGGAATATATATATAAAAAATAAAAATAAACATGGGGGATTGCAAGTGATGCAGACAATTACATTGATAGAAGATACAATCTATCTGCAATATTAAGCTGATCCATTCCCCCCGGAAAAAAAAAAAAAAAAAAAAAAAAGAAATTGGAAAAAAAATATTCCTAAATTTTAAATTTTAAAATAAAATAAAATTTAAATGAAGCATGTCGTGAGCTAAAAAAATAAAAAAATTATAGCTTTCAAATCTGCCTATTCTACTCTTCTCCTCTCTCCTCAACTCTTCACCGGCTCCTTTGTGGACAGGAGAAAGTAGTGCACTATGTGTTCTGTCAATATACTTGGTCAAATAATGATTAATTAATTAACAACTCTATGGGGGGCCCTATATAAAAAATAAATGTATCCAAAATTATGTTTGATATTTTTCAACATTATGTTTTCTCCGTTTTATTTTTACTGGTTTTAGATTTATTTTTTATTTTTTCACTCTCAGAGTTACAATAGTTCATAGAGAAACAACAAAATTGGATGTTCTGATGTCCATATAGTCACAGGAAATAGCGGTTCTGAGGGTGCTGCAGCACTTCCTGAACAATCTGAATAAAAATACAATATTAATACAAATACAAATGTCTAATAAAAAAAATATATATTCTCATAATTTGTAGTTTACTGGTCTGAATTATATTATGTATTGTATAAATGTCTGTGGAATGCGGTAGACCAGAGTCACAGAATGAAATGAAAATCTACTTTACTGAATAGTAAAGAAACAAGCAAACCTCCAACACAGGGAGGAGCAAACCGCTCACAAACCCGCTCGTAACAGTAACAAACACGCACAACACACAGTGGGAGTGAACAGGTTAAATAGGGAAGGACATAATGTTTCCAGCTGGCCACTGTGCGGTCAAGCTGGGCCAATGACATACAGTGGGGAAAAAAAGTATTTAGTCAGCCACCAATTGTGCAATTTCTTCCACTTAAAAAGATGAGAGAGGCCTATAATTTTCATCATAGGTACACGTCAACTATGACAGACAAAATGAGAAAAATAAAAAAAATCCAGAAAATCACATTGTAGGATTTTTTATGAATTTATTTGCAAATTATGGTGGAAAATAAGTATTTGGTCACCTACAAACAAGCAAGATTTCTGGCTCTCACAGACCTGTAACTTCTTCTTTAAGAGGCTCCTCTGTCCTCCACTCGTTACCTGTATTAATGGCACCTGTTTGAACTTGTTATCAGTATAAAAGACACCTGTCAACAACCTCAAAACAGTCACACTCCAAACTCCACTATGGCCAAGACCAAAGAGCTGTCAAAGGACACCAGAAACAAAATTGTAGACCTGCACCAGGCTGGGAAGACTGAATCTGCAATAGGTAAGCAGCTTGGTTTGAACAAATCAACTGTGGGAGCAATTATTAGGAAATAGAAGACATACAAGACCACTGATAATCTCCCTCGATCTGGGGCTCCACGCAAGATCTCACCCTGTGGGGTCAAAATGATCACAAGAATGGTGAGCGAAAATCCCAGAACCACACGGGGGGACCTAGTGAATGACCTGCAGAGAGCTGGGACCAAAGTAACAAAGCCTACCATCAGTAACACACTACGCCGCCAGGGACTCAAATCCTGCAGTGCCAGACGTGTCCCCCTGCTTAAGCCAGTACATGTCCAGGCCCGTCTGAAGTTTGCTAGAGTGCATTTGGATGATCCAGAAGAGGATTGGGAGAATGTCATATGGTCAGATGAAACCAGAATATAACTTTTTGGTAAAAACTCAACTCGTCGTGTTTGGAGGACAAAGAATGCTGAGTTGCATCCAAAGAACACCATACCTAGTGTGAAGCATGGGGGTGGAAACATCATGATTTGGGGCTGGTATTCTGCAAAGGGCCAGGACGACTGATCCGTGTAAAGGAAAGAATGAATGGGGCCATGTATCGTGAGATTTTGAGTGAAAACCTCCTTCCATCAGCAAGGGCATTGAAGATGAAACGTGGCTGGGTCTTTCAGCATGACAATGATCCCAAACACACCACCCGGGCAACGAAGGAGTGGCTTCGTAAGAAGCATTTCAAGGTCCTGGAGTGGCCTAGCCAGTCTCCAGATCTCAACCCCATAGAAAATCTTTGGAGGGAGTTGAAAGTCCGTGTTGCCCAGCGACAGCCCCAAAACATCACTGCTCTAGAGGAGATCTGCATGGAGGAATGGGCCAAAATACCAGCAACAGTGTGTGAAAACCTTGTGAAGACTTACAGAAAACGTTTGAACTGTGTCATTGCCAACAAAGGGTATATAACAAAGTATTGAGAAACTTTTGTTATTGACCAAATACTTATTTTCCACCATAATTTGCAAATAAATTCATTAAAAATCCTACAATGAGATTTTCTGGATTTTTTTTCCTCATTTTGTCTGTCATAGTTGACGTGTACCTATGATGAAAATTACAGGCCTCTCTCATCTTTTTAAGTGGGAGAACTTGCACAATTGGTGGCTGACTAAATACTTTTTTCCCTCACTGTATGTCATTGGCCCAGCTTGACCGCACAGTGGCCAGCTGGAAACATTACCGTGGTCCTCAGCTATGATGGGGATTCACATGCAGCTTTTAACCTTTTATTGCAGTGGGCTAAATCAGGGTCATATAGAGTGTTTCTTGGTAGTATTAAACAAATCTACTTTGAAACAGAAGTATACACCTCACACACATGGTTATGGACTTAAAAAAAAGAAGACAGCTGTACCATGTCAGATATAGAGTTGAAATGTATTTCATTTGGAGTTTGTATTTATTATGGATCCCCATTAGTTCCTGCCAAGGCAGCAGCTACTCTTCCTGGGGTTTATTATAGATCCCCATTAGTTCCTGCCAAGGCAGCAGCTACTCTTCCTGAGGATTATTATGGATCCCCATTAGCTTCTGCCAATGCAATGAATTGTGTGTCTTCTGCGTAGCAATGATAGGAGAGACCATGTGAGGATATGACAGAGCCAAGTGACTTGGTGTATAGAGAGAATAGGAGAGGGCCTAGAACTGAGCCCTGGGGGACACCAGTGGTGAGAGCACGTGGTGCGGAGACAGATTCTCGCCACGCCACCTGGTAGGAGCGACCTGTCAGGTAGGACGCAATCCAAGAGTGAGCCGCGCCGGAGATGCCCAACTCGGAGAGGGTGGAGAGGAGGATCTGATGGTTCACAGTATCAAAGGCAGCAGATAGGTCTAGAAGGATAAGAGCAGAGGAGAGATAGTTAGCTTTAGCAGTGCGGAGAGCCTCCGTGACACAGAGAAGAGCAGTCTCAGTTGAATGACAAGTCTTGAAACCTGACTGGTTTGGATCAAGAAGGTCATTCTGAGAGAGATAGCAGGAGAGTTGGCTATAGACGGCAAGCTCAAGAGTTTTGGAGAGAAAAGAAAGAAGGGATACTGGTCTGTAGTTGTTGACATCGAAGGGATCGAGTGTAGGTTTTTTGAGGTGGGGTGCAACTCTCGCTTTCTTGAAGATGGAAGGAACATAGCCAGCGGACAAGGATGAGTTGATGAGCGAGGTGAGGTAAGGGAGAAGGTCTCCGGAAATGGTCTGGAGAAGAGAGGAGGGGATAGGGTCAAGCGGGCAGGTTGTTGGGCGGCCGGCGGTCACAAGCCGTCAAATATTACATGACATTACATTTCATAAGACTTTTCACAACACATTAGGTGTGTTCGCTCAGGCCACTACTCTACTATCACATTTCTACAATACAAAATCCATGTGTATGTGTGTGTAGAGTGAGTGTGTTAGCATCTGTATGTGTGTCTGTGTGTTTGGATCCCAATATTACTCTTTATATACATCACAGAAGACTGAAATATAACAAAGATGTTTGACATAGAAACACTGGACTTTCTGAGAGAATGATGAAATCATGAAAAATATGAATAATATTCCACCCATGAGGTCATTTGACTGCAGGAAAGGGCTACCTGGCCTTTAGGCTCTCTCTCTCTCTCTCTCTCTCTCTCTCTCTCTCTCTCTCTCTCTCTCTCTCTCTCTCTCTCTCTCTCTCTCTCTCTCAATTCAATTCAATTCAATTCGCTTTATTGGCATGACGTAACAATGTACATATTGCCAAAGCTTACTTTGGATATTTACAATATAAAAATAAATAAAAATGAGAATCAAAAAATTGTCAACGGGACAACAGTAACAACAATAACCAACGGTCAATATAACCATACATTCAACAATAACAATAATCATACAGTTGAGGACATGTGCAGGTTTATTGGTCTGTCAGACACTGTCCCTCAACTTATGGCAGGCAGCAATGTAGTGCGCTGCCAACCCACAGCTCTCTGCGTCCTCCCCCAACAGGATGGGTAGCCTATCCTCATCAGAGAGGTC
Source organism: Coregonus sp. 'balchen' (assembly GCA_902810595.1). Classification (NCBI taxonomy): domain Eukaryota; kingdom Metazoa; phylum Chordata; class Actinopteri; order Salmoniformes; family Salmonidae; genus Coregonus; species Coregonus sp. 'balchen'. Next base: position 56,170,983 of record LR778265.1, on the reverse strand, counting down.
TTTAAAACCTTGAATAAGGATTTCAAATTTGGGGAAATGACACTCTCTAATTGTTTTATATTTTTGACATTTTGTCAGGAAATGCAGCTCCGTCTCAGGTTCTGCTGTTGTGCAGTGGTTGCACAGCCTTTCCTCTACAGGGAGCCAGGTTTTCCTGTGTCTACCCTTCTCAATGGCAAGGCTGTGCTCACTGAGCCTGTACTTTGTCAAGGTTTTTCTAAGGTTTTGATCAGTAACCATGGTCAAATATTTAGCCATAGTGTACTGTCGATTTAGGGCCAGATAGCACTGCATTTTGCTTTGTGTTTGTGCTTGTGTTTCCCAATAAGCAATGTAGTTTTGTTTTGACTGTGTTGTAATTTGGTTTATTCTGATTGATTGGATGTTCTGGTCCTGAGGCTTCAGTGTGTTAGTAGAACAGGTTTGTGAACTCAGCCCCAGGACCAGCTGGATGAGGGGACTCTTTTCTTTGCTCAGCTCTTGGCATTGCAGGGCTTGGTAATGATATGAGAGGGGGTCACTGTATTTTAGATGTTTCCAAAACTTAATTGCTCTTTTTTGAGTTTTTATTATTAGTGGATATTGGCCTAATTCTGCCCTGCATGCATTGTTTGTAGTTTTCCTCTGGACACGTAGGAGAATCTTACAGAACTCTGCATGTAGGGTTTCAATGGGGTGTTTGTCCCATTTGATGAAATCTTGTTTTGCAAGTGGACCCCCACACCTCGCTGCCATAAAGTGCAATTGGTTCAATGACATATTCAATTAGTTTTAGCCAAATTTTAATAGGTATTTCAATTTGAATTTGCTTTTTAATGGCGTAGAATGCCCTGCGTGCTTTCTCTCTCAGTTCATTCACTGCCTCATTAAGGTGTCCAGTTGAGCTTATTTTTAAACCTAAGTAATTGTAGTGTGTACAGTACTCTATATATTTTGTACCAATTGAGAACTTTGGTCTAATTCCCTGAGATCTGGATCTTCTCTGGAAAATCATTATTTTAGTCTTTTTGGGGTTTACTGCCAGGGCCCAGGTCTGGCAGTACTGCTCTAGCAGGTCCAGGCTCTGCTGTAGGCCAGGTGCTGTGGGTGACAGCAGGCATAGGTCATCTGCGAAGAGTAGGCATTTAACTTCTGAATTGTGGAGACTAACACCAGGGGCTGAGGATTTTTTCTAGAATAGTGGCCAATTCGTTAATGTAAATATTGAAGAGTGCAGGGCTCAGATTGCAACCCTGACGAAGGCCCCGCCCCTGGTTAAAGAATTCTGTCCTTTTCTTACCAATTTTAATGCTGCACGTATTGCCAGTATACATTGATTTAATTATGTCATATGTTTTACCCCCTACACCACTTTCAATAACTTTGTAGAACAGTCCTGTATGCCAAATAGAATCAAATGCTTTTTGGAAGTCGATAAAGCAAGTGTATATTTTGGTATTATTTTGGTGGACATGTTATCTATCAGGGTGTGTAAGGTGTAAATATGATCAGTTGTGCGATGTTTTGGTATAAATCCAATTTGGCTTTTACTCAAGACATTGTGCTTATTAAGGAAGTTTAGAACTCTTACATTGATGATACTACAGAAAACCTTCCCCAGGTTACTGTTCACACAAATGCCTCTGTAATTGTTAGGGTCAAATTTGTCTCCATTCTTAAAGATTGGGGTTATGAGTCCTTGATTCCAGATGTCAGGGAAATAACCTACACTCAGGATCAAATTAAACAATTTTAATATAGCCAATTGAAATTTTGCACTAATGAGTTTGAGCATTTCATTTAGGATGCCATCAGGTCCGCAGGCTTTTTTAAATTTGAGAGCCTGAAGTTTCTTATAGAGCTCCTGGTCAGTAATTGGGGAGTCCAATGGGTTTTGATTGTCCTTTATAGCTTTTTCTAATCCATTCAACTTCTCATGGATTTGGCGTTGTTCTGCGTTTGTGTCAATTTGAACGGTGTTGTAGAGTGTTTTGAAATGGGTTGTCCATATGTCACCATTTTGTATTGCTAATTCCTCTTGTTTAGATTTTTTTAGTTTTTTCCAATTTTGCCAAAAGTTGTTTGTGTTTATGGACTCCTCAATTAGTGTCAGCTGCTTGCTGTTGTACTGTGCTTTTTTGGTTCTGAGTGTACGTTTATAGAGTTTTAAAGTCTCACAGTAATGAAGGCGTAATTCACCATTATTTGAGTCTCTGTGCTTTTGGTTGGATAGTGTTCTAAGTTTTTTCCTTATAATTTTACAATCTGCATCAAACCAGTTGTCATCTGTGATTTTTTTAGTTTTGTTTTTTATCAATTTCAATTGTGCTTCTTTTGCCGTTTGCCTGAATATATAGTTGATGTTTCGTACTGCTAGATTGATGCCTTCTTTACTGTGAGTGAAATGTGGTATCCAGAAAGTTATCTAAGAGTGTTTGGATATTTTGGTTCCAGGTTGCTTTCTGGTATTCTTCTGTGCTGTTTTGGGCCCATCTGTATGAATTTCTGATGTTGTACAGCTTACTGGGTTGTGAATGTGTGGTTGTTTCCAGGTCTGTTCTTTTGAGGAACAACGTAATTTGGCTGTGATCAGACAGAGGTGTTAGTGGCTTGACAGTGAATGAGCTGAGAGAGAAAGGGTCCATGTCTGTGATCATATAGTCTACTGTACTGTGGCCAAGAGGTGAGCAGTAGGTGAATCTCCCCAAAGAGTCCCCCCGTAACCTACCATTGACAAAGTACAGACCCAGGCTTCTACAGAGCTGCAAAAGATCCCTTCCGTTTTTGTTGACGGTGCTGTCACTGTTGTTTCTATGGGGGAGATTAAGATAGTTAGAAACAGTATGGTCTGTAATAAAGCTGTCCCCTCGTGTGCTCGTTAGATCAGGTAGTGTTCCTGTGCGCGCATTTGTGTCCCCACAGATGAGCACATTTCCCTGGGCCTGGAAATGGCACGTCTCTTCCTCGAGGGTGGGGAAGATCTCCTCTGAGTAATATGGGGATTCTGAGGGGGGGATATATATTGCGCAAAGGAACACATCTTTTCCTGTCAGTACAAGTTCTTTTTTTAGTTTTAACCAAATGTGGTATTTGCCAATTTTGAGGGGATCAATTAGATTTTGTAGTTCGGATTTGTACCAAATGATCAATCCTCCAGAGTCTCTGCCTCTATTGACAGAGCTGTGTTTCTGTGATGGCACAATGATCTCTCTGTAGCCTGTGGGACAGTGAGTGACAACGTCAGCCTTACACCATGTCTCCTGCAGAATGATGACGTCAACATCTTTCAGATTTTTGTTGAACTCCAGTGCTAAACTCTTCAGACCAAAGGTTTGATGAGTTTAGACCCTGAATGTTCCACATGCTAACTGATAGTGATTTCATGTTGCAAAAAGAAGGAGTAGCAGTCAGAAACACAGTAACGATTAACTAATAAGTTGTTAAGAGCGAGATAAAACAGGATATCAGCTAACATTTATTCTGTTATTCTGTTAAATATTCCTATTCATTGAACAAGTAAATTCTAGTACAATAGGTGTGTGTGTGTGTGTGTGTGTGGTGTGTGTGTGTATGCGTCCGTGTGTGTTTAGTGCAGTTTAGTGCAGATGTATTGGAGGAGCTGTTTAATCTCACTTAATCCTACAGGGTTTCTCCTGTCCTCTGACGACCTCCGCGTAGCTGCGCTGGTCCTGCTGTTGGGGCCCTGTGAGGTGGAGGGGGGCCAGGTCTGGGCTGTGGGACTTCCTCTCTGGTCTGGTAGGGGTGGTGGTCTGGTGCGGGATAATAGGCTGGGCCCGGTCTGGTCTGGCTAAGCCGATGGAAGTGGTGATGCTCTGGGGGTGGGTGGGGCCTGTGGGGTGCACTGGGTCTGGTTGTGGCGTTGAAGGGGCCTGGGGATCCTTGTGGTTGCAGTGTCTGGTAGGGGTCTCTGGGGTGCTCCTCTGTCCAGTACAGCATGGGGTGTTTGTCTACCAAGTGCTACGTCCTTTAGGGACTTGGCAAACATCCCTACTGTCTGCTTCCTCAGGTGGGAGTGGGGTCGTGTAGATGCTCTGGGGTGATTGTTGGGTGGGTGAAGCAATGTGTATGTTCGGGAGTAGGCCACACCCTCTGGTGATGTCAGCGTTGGCTTTCGGGATGGTACGGGGAATGAAAGTCTTTGCGGGGCCAGCAGAGTGGAGATGGTGATGTGGGAGTTGGGGGGAACCACTCAGAGGCCCTCTCTGCTACTCTGTTGACCAGGCTGCCTACTCTCTCCTGCTCCTCTCGCAGGTTGTTGGTGCCGGTGTGAATAATAATGTGGCCTGGTGTGCCCAAAGTCAGGTCGGGACAGGATGTGGAGTGCATCTTGTGTTTTTGGGCACCATATTTTGCGCACCTTGTGTGGGGGGAAGAGTTATCTTCTTGAATGAATTTCCCATTTGAGTCAATGAGGATGGCCATCAGTGGGTTTACCCGATGGTGCGTTTTTGGGGCTGGGGGGGAGTAGACAGGGCCCGTGTCATGGGGGGGGTTTTGGGGGGGTTTTTTCAGGGGGGGGGCCCGAGAGCTTCTCTCGAGATGCTCAAGGGGCTCTTGTGAGGGGGGGGGGAAAGTGTTTTCGGTTTTGGGGGGGGAGGGGTAAAAGGGGGTCGGGGGGAGGGGGGGGAGGGGCGAGCCCCTGGGAGCTCTACAGTTTTTCTCTGGTAGCAACCCCCTTTATGACAGACAACTCCTTTTCCCTCTCCCCTTTTCCTGACTGTCTCCCCAGGGGGGTTTTTTTTGGTGTTTTTTCTTTTCCTGGGGTTTTTGGGGGGGTTTATGGGTTGGTTGTGGTTGTTTGGGCTGGGGTTGTATGGGGGGCTCTCCTTTAGCTCAGAAAAAATCCTTTTAACGGCCGCCTGTCTTCAAAAGGCTGTGGTAGTGGGGGTCTTGGCTTGGGGTTTTAACCGGGGGAGGTAGTTGCTGTTGGGGTCCCGGGTGAGGGGGGGGAAGGTCAGGGTGCTGTCCCTTTTCTTTTTACTTTGCTACTTTATTTGGGGGGGGAAGTCTGCACAACAGAGCTGAGTGCAGCCTCACTGCCTGGACCTGATAGTCCCTTTTGATACTGTTTACCGTTTAGAAAAAATTTTTTCCCCGGGCCTTTTGGTCCTCAAAAATGTGGATTTGTTTTCCCTTTCAGAAAAGGGGCCTTTTTGTGGTGTAGCTGAAATGGCTAGAAGTGATGCCCGGGGGAAATAGTGTGGTCTGTGAAAAAGCGGTTTTTAAACAGTCCCGTTTGTGAGCATCAGCAAACAAAGTTTTGGGTTTTTCCCCAGAATTGGTTGTTTAAGTTGATTCTTCCTTTCTGATTTTTTTTTTTTGGGGGATTTAAAAAACAAGGGAAAAAAAGTCTCTCAGTCCTGCCGTTACATCGATGCTAGGGGTGCCTCAGTGCCTGTTTTATGGTTTCCACAGTAAAAGGTTTGAGTGGACGGTGGTAGTGAAGATTTTAATTTGGCTAGTACCCCGATGAAGATGGTTTTTTTATCACTCTCGTCAAACTTTTTCCCCCGTTTTTGATTTCAGTTGTAAAATTAGAACCATAAATTTTGTAAATTTTGTCGGGTTTTTAATCCGTTTAAAAAAACCCAAAAAAAAACAAAAGTGTTTTAAAAGGGGGTTTTTTTAAATGACTTATTAAAAATCTCTGTAGCGAATCCAACTATTAAAAAAAAAAAAGAAAAAAAAAAAAAAAAAAAAAAAAAAAGAGAAAAAAAAACAAAGGAAAAAGAAAAAAGGAAGAAAAAAGAGAAAAGGGGAAAAAAAGGGGAAAACCGAAAGGGGGGTAAAAAAAAGGGGAAAACAAAGAGAAAAAAAAAAACAAAAGAAAGATAAAGAAAATCAAGGAAAAGACCCCAATTTTTTCCCCAAAAATTTTTTCCCCCCCCCCGGGGGGGGGGGGGGGGGCTGGGTTCCCTTTCTTCTCCCCTCTTCTGTTTTTTCTCTCTTATCTTTTCTCTCCTTCTCTCTCTCTCCTCCCTCTTCTTTCTCTCTCTCTCTCTCTCTCTCTCTCTCTCTCTCTCTCTGGATGGATGGATGGAATTGATTGATTGATGTATCTCTATTTTTAGGCTTTGTGTATAGAGAATGCCTGCATGGTGCGGGGCAGTAAAGAGGGCAGCAACGGAGCTCTTCACCTGATGAGGTCTCTCATCAAACCAGCTCAGACCACCATCTACGAGGTTCTCATGGCTGACGGACGCTTCAAGTAAGGACACCCAAACCAACATGTTAATTTGACACTATGGTCACATCTTGAGACTCAGACTATTGGTATCAATGAAAGATTTGTGTGAAACGTTGTTAGGTGTATAGCCAAGGATATCACATCATTTAGACGTCAATATTAGACGTTTGGCCAGGTGCCTTGAATGTAGAATAATGACCTATTTTGCACTCACCAAATGTTTTTTTTTTTTTTTATTGTAAAAAATACTGTAACCATGTAGAATTAATGCGGTCAAAAATAGACTTTGTCAATAATACCTCAATTTCCGACGTGAAACCGTAAGATCTTGTTGGTATATCTTGATTCCTTCATGGTAATCTGCATGTTCCATCAAGACAAACATTTTCAAGACTTCTTATTGAAATAAATACTCACAGTTTCTCTCTGCGCTCTCAAGGATTGATTGGGTGATTAACTAAGTGATGATTGATTGGATTATTGATTTATTGACTGATTTGTTGATTGATTGATTGATTGGTTGATTGATTGGTTGGAATATTGATTTATTGACTGATTTGTTGATTGATTGATTGATTGATTGGTTGATTGATTGGTTGGAATATTGATTGATTTTTGATTGGTTGGTTGAATGATTGTGTTCTCTATGTATCTGTCTGTAGCATCTTCCTGTCCCTGATGGAGAGCGCAGGTATGACAGAGCTGTTGAAACAGGACGGGTCCTACACCGTGTTCGCACCAACAGACCAAGCCTTCGACGGGCTCACAGAACAGGACGTTACCCTGCTCACCAGTTAGTACCCCATCTCGTTTTTCATTCTTCATTCACTTACAACATAGGACAGGAGCCAGCAATGTAGAGGATGCCTGCCGGGGAATTCAGTGCTTCCACCTGTCCAGTTCTTTGAGTTCAGTGCCTCCTCCTGTCCAGTTCTTGGAGTTCAGTGCTGTCACCTGTCCAGTTCTTTGAGTTCAGTGCTGTCACCTGTCCAGTTCTTTGAGTTCAGTGCTGTCACCTGTCCAGTTCTTTGAGTTCAGTGCTGTCACCTGTCCAGTTCTTTGAGTTCAGTGTTTTTATACCTGTCCAGTTATTTGAGTTCAGTTTCTCCTCCTGTCCAGTTCTTTGAGTTCAGTGCTGTCACCTGTCCAGTTCTTTGAGTTCAGTGCTGTCACCTGTCCAGTTCTTTGAGTTCAGTGCTGTCACCTGTCCAGTTCTTTGAGTTCAGTGCTGTCACCTGTCCAGTTCTTTGAGTTCAGTGTTTTTTACACCTGTCCAGTTATTTGAGTTCAGTTTCTCCTCCTGTACAGTTCTTTGAGTTCAGTTCATAAAATGAGTTGTAAGTAGTAGAGGGAGTCACTGTTGAGATACATATTTGTGTAACTACTGTTTCTTGTGTGACATCATCATTAGGCGACGTGAACGCCCTGCGGAACATCCTCCTGTACCACTTCAGTAACGGAGTGTTCATCAACGGCGGACTGGAGGGAGGGGTCACCAACCTGCTCAAGACCATGCAGGGAAGGAACCTGCAAGTGCTGTCTGTACGTACACTAAACCATCCCCATTCTCTCTCTGTACGTACACTAAACCATTCCCATTCTCTCTCTGTACGTACACTAAACCCTTCCCATTCTCTCTCTGTACGTACACTAAACCATTCCCATTCTCTCTCTGTACGTACACTAAACCATTCCCATTCTCTCTCTGTACGTACACTAAACCATTCCCATTCTCTCTCTGTACGTACACTAAACCATTCCCATTCTCTCTCTGTACGTACACTAAACCATTCCCATTCTCTCTCTGTACGTACACTAAACCATTCTCATTCTCTCTCTGTACGTACACTAAACCATTCTCATTCTCTCTCTGTACGTACACTAAACCATTCTCATTCTCTCTCTGTTTTTATACCGCTACTGACATTTTCTAAACTTTTCTAAACCTTTCAGAACAAACAGTTCTGTTTTTCTGAATACAATCACAATGTCTGTGATTCTTTAATTCTCTGTCTTTATGTACAGCACACGATTACCCTCTATCTAACCTCTCTCTAACCTCTCTCTAACCTCTGTCTAACCTCTGTCTAACCTCTCTCTAACCTCTCTCTAACCTCTCTATAACCTCTCTCTAACCTCTCTCTAACCTCTGTCTAACCTCTGTCTAACCTCTGTCTAACCTCTGTCTAACCTCTGTCTAATCTCTCTCTAACCTCTCTCTAACCTCTCTCTAACCTCTGTCTAACCTCTGTCTAACCTCTGTCTAACCTCTGTCTAATCTCTCTCTAACCTCTCTCTAACCTCTCTCTAACCTCTCTCTAACCTCTCTCTAACCTCTGTCTAACCTCTCTCTAACCTCTCTCTAACCTCTCTCTAACCTCTCTCTAAACTCTGTCTAACCTCTCTCTAACCTCTCTCTAACCTCTCTCTAACCTCTGTCTAACCTCTGTCTAACCTATCTCTAACCTCTCTCTAACCTCTCTCTAACCTCTCTCTAATCTCTCTGTAACCTCTGTCTAACCTCTCTCTAACCTCTCTCTAACCTCTCTCTAACGTCTGTCTAACCTCTCTCTAACCTCTGTCTAACCTCTCTCTAACCTCTGTCTAACCTATCTCTAACCTCTCTCTAACCTCTGTCTAACCTCTGTCTAACCTATCTCTAACCTCTCTCTAACCTCTCTCTAACCTCTCTCTAATCTCTCTGTAACCTCTGTCTAACCTCTCTCTAACCTCTCTCTAACCTCTCTCTAACGTCTGTCTAACCTCTCTCTAACCTCTGTCTAACCTCTCTCTAACCTCTGTCTAACCTCTCTCTAACCTCTGTCTAACCTCTCTCTAACCTCTCTCTAACCTCTCTCTAATCTCTCTGTAACCTCTGTCTAACATATGGGAGATTCTCATTTGGGAAAAACATCGTCCTCTGTCCTGTCTCCTCTGTCCTGTCTGCTCCGTGACCCGGAAGCCGATAAGTGGTTGAGTGATTGAGGAAAGTGTAAATTCGTTAGTAGGTGAATGTAAGAGTGTCCTCCCTTCCTCGATAGCCACCTTTTTCGTCGGGGACAGTAAAGGTAACCTATTTGGACCCTTCACAAAAACAGTTTAAAATTTTTGCTACTTTAAATTTTTTTTTCTTTTTAAACACATTTTTTTTTTTTTGGGAAATTAAAACCCCCTTTGGGGAAAAAGTAATTTGCCTGAAAACGTCACTTTTAAAAAGAAAAAAAGGGGGCTCTGATGCTTTTCTTTTAGATACGGTGATATTTTCAGCCTTTAATTTAAAATATTATAAAATAAAAGGGTTGAAAATATTTCAGCCCTTTATTTTTATATATTATATATATTTTACGGTTTGATATTTTCCCAGCCTTTATATTTTAAAATATTAATTATTATCCCGGTTTGGATATATTCCCTCTTTTTTATTATTTTATTATATTAATAGGGTTTTTGAAATTTTCAGCCTTTTATATATATTTATTAAAATATAGAAAAAGGGGTTTATATTTCAGCCTCTTATATTTTAAATATATTAAATATGATAGGGTTTGATATATTCAGCCTTTTTAATATTATATTTATATAATAACGGGTTTATATTCAGCCTCTTATATTTTATATTTATTTATTAGGGTTTTATATATTGCCTTTATATTTTATATATTATATATATTTAGGGTTTGATATATTCACCTCTTATATTTATATATTATAAATATAAGGTTGAAAATTTTCAGCCTCTTATATATTTATATTATATAATACCGGTTATATTTCACCTCTTATTTTTTATATATTTATATATAAGGGTTTTGATTTTATTGCCCCTTAATATTATAATTATAATGGGAAGGGTTGATAATTCGGGCCTCTTTAAAATATTATATATTATAAAAAATAGGGTTGATATATTCAGCCTTTTATAAAAATTAAATATTATAATATATACTTTTGTATATTCAGCCTCTTATATTTTAAATTATATTTATTAAAACCCGGGTTGATATATTAACCCCTTTTTAATTTATATATTATTATATTAGGGTTATATATTCACCCATCTTATATATTATAATTATATATAAAACGGTTGTATTTCGGGCCCTTAAAATTTATAATTAATATATATAGGGTTAAATATATTAAGCCCCTTATATATTATATTTATATTAATACGGTTGATAAAATTCACCCCATTATATTTTAAATATTATATATACGGTTATATATTCAGCCTTTAATTTATATATTATATATAAAAAAAGGGTTTGATATATTTCCACCCTCTATATATTATATATTAAAATGATACTTGATATATTCCCCCTTCTTAAAAAATATATTATATTCAAAAGGTTTGATATATTCGGGCCTCTTTAAAATTATTTTTTAAAATATAAACGGTTGATATTTCAGCCTTTATATTTTTAATTTATATATTAAAAGGGTTGGGATATATTCACCCTCTTAATTTTAATATTTTAAATATATAGATAGGGTTTTGATATATTCAGCCTCTTAAAATTATTTTATATATAGATCCGGTTGTATTTTCGGGCCCTCTTAATTTTATATATTATAATAGATGGGTTAAATTTTTCACCTCTTAAATTATATATTATATATATATACTTTTTTGTTTATATTCACCTCTTAAAAATTATATATTATAAAATTTACGGTTGTTAGATTTCAGCCTTTATATATTAATATTATATATAATATAGGGGTTGAAAATTTCACCTCTTAATATTATATTTAAAATTTTAGAAGGGTTGGGGTTTTATTTTTCACCCTTTATTATTTATATTATATATAGAAAAACGTTGTTTATATTCAGTTATTTTAAAATATATTATATATAGTTTAAGGTTTTGTATATTCACCCTTTTTAAAAAAATTATATAAAATTATAAAAGATACTTTGAAAATTTCACCTCTTAATATTAAAATTATATTAGATGGGGGTTGATTATTCAGCCTCTTAATTTTTATTTTATTTTATATATAGAAGGTTTTATAAAATTCACCCCTTTAAAATATTAAAATTTTATATATAAAATTTTTTTTTGTTTAAAATTCAGCCCCTTTAGATTTATTTTATATATAAAAATATTTTTGGGATATATTCAGCCATTTTATATTTTAAAATTTATATATATATACGGTTGGTATATTCACCCTCTTATATTTTAAATATATTATATATAGATAGGGTTTGGGTATTCAGCCTCTTATTTTAATTTTTAAATTTTTTAAAAAAGGGTTGATATATTAGCCTCTTTATATTATATATTATATATAGATACATTTGAATATTCACCTCTTATTATTATATATTTTAGATAGGGTTTGATTTTTCCCAGCCTTTTATATATTATATATTATATTTAATAGGGTTTGATTTTATTCCCCCCCTTTTTAAAATTTTAATATAATATAAATATACGGGGATATTTTCACCCTTTTTAAATTTTCTTATATTATATATATTAGGGGTTATTTTTCCCCCTTTCTTATATATTATATATTAAATTAAAAACGGTTGATATATTAACCTCTTATATTTTGATATTTTTATTTTAATAAGGGTTGATATTTCAGCCTCTTTATTTATTATTATATTATTAGGGTTTGATATATTCGCCTCTTTATATTATTATTTATTTTATTTATTTTTTTATTTAGCAAGGGCTCTTATCCAGAGCGACTTACAGGACCCAAATTGGGGTTAAGTCCCCTTGCTAAAGGGGGACATCGACAAAATTTTTCCCTTCCCGGTGGGGGTTTAGAACCATGCCTTTGGGTTTAAACGGCACAACCTCTTACCCACAAGTACCTCCCGCCCTAGGGTTGATATATTTATAAAACGGTTGATATATTCAGCCTCTTATATATTATATATTATATATAGATAACGGTTAAATTTTATTAAGCCTTTAATATTATATATTATATATAAAACGGTTGATATTTCAGCCTTTTATATAATTATTTATAATAAAATAGGGTTTGGGGATATATTCAGCCTCTTATAATTTTATATTATTAAAGATAGGTTGATATTTTCCCCCCTTTTAATATTTTTATATTATATATATTAGGGTTTTATATATTCGCCTTTTATTTTTATAATTATTATAGATAGGGTTTAAATTTATTCAGCCTTTAATATTTTTTAAGATTTTATAGAAGGGTTTGATATATTCAGCCCTTATATTTTATTATATATATAAAGGGTTGAATATTCGCCTCTTATATTTTATATTTTATATTAAAAGGGTTTTAAATATATTCACCCCCTTTTAATATTTTTATATTTAATATATAACGGTTGATATATTCAGCCTTTTAATATATTATAATTAATATAGATACGGTTGAATTTCACCTCTTATATATTATATATTATTTTATGAACGGTTGAAAAAGTTTCAGCCTTTTTATATATTATATATTATATTAGATACTTTTTTAAATATATTCAGCCTCTTATATATTATATTTATATAAGATACGGTTAAATTATTCAGCCTCTTAATATTAATTTTTATAAAATTAAAACGGTTGATATATTCACCTCTTAAAATTTTTAAAATTTATTTATAATAAGGTTTGATTTTATTGGGCCCTTATATTTATATATTATAATAATAGGGTTGATATTTCCCACCCCTTTATTTTTTATATATTATATATAGAACGGTTGATATATTCAGCCCTATATTTTATATATTATATATGGGATACGGTTTTTTATATTCACCTTTATATTTTAAAATATTTTAATTAGAACGTTTGATATATTCAGCCTCTTAATTTATATATTATATAAGAAAAAAGGTTTGGGTATATTCAGCCTTTTATATTATATATTAAAATTAAGTAGGGTTTGGATTTATTCAGCCCTTATTATTATAATTTTATTATAAGGGTTTAAATTATTCACCCTTTTATTTTTTTTAAATTATATTTTTAATATATACGGTTGATATATTCACCACTTAATATTAATTTATAAATATATACGGTTGATATTTTTCACCTCTTTAATTTTTATTTTTATATATAAAATACGGGGGATATTTCACCCTCTTATAATTAAATTATATATAGATACGGTTGATATATTCAGCCTCTTTATATTATATTTATAAAAAGATACATTGATATTTTAAAGCCCTTATAGTTTTAATTATTTTTAAAATTTTAAAAGGGTTTTGTATATTCACCTCTTTTATATTTATATTATATATATAAAACTTTTTGAAAATATTCACCCTTTATATTATTATTTTATTTATATAAAAACTTTATAAAAATTCGGGCCTCTTTATATTATATATTATATTTTTATAGGGTTTGGGTTTATTCAGCCTCTTATAATTATATATTATAAAAGAAAAGGGGTTGATAATTCAGCCCTTATATTTTATATTTTAAATATAAAATACGGTTGATATATTCGGGCCCTTATATAAAAATTTTATAAATATACGGTTGATATTTCAGCCTTTATATATTATATTATTTATTTTTTTATTTATTTTTTTTACAACGTTTTTAAACCAACGCCTTACAGGGCAATTGGGGTTAAAGTCCCTTTTTCCCCCAAGGGCACATGGGAAAGTTTTTTTTCCCCTTAAGTGGGGCTGGGGGAAGAACCATGCCCTTTTTGGGGGTTTCTGGCCCCAACCTCTTACCCACTAAGAAAATTTCCCCCCAACGGTTGATATATTTATATATAGGGGTGAATATTCACCTCTTATTTTAAAATATTATTATAATAGGGTTTGATATATTCAGCCTTTTAAATTTTATATTTTTATAAAATAAAACTTTTATATTTTCAGCCTTTTATATATTATATTTATATATAAAACCGGTTGAAAATTTTTCACCCTTATATTTTAATATTTATATAAATAGGGTTTGAATATTAAGCTCTTAATTATATATTAAAAAATATATACGGTTGTATATTACCTTTTAAATATTATTTTTAATTTTTTTTTAATGAATTAGGGGTTGATATATTCAGCCCTTATATATTTTAATATATAAGATAGGGTTTTGATAATTCACCTTTTATATATTATAAAATTAAAATTTTATGGGTTTTTGATATATTACCCCTCTTATAATTAAAATTATAATATATAGGGTTTGAAAATATTCGGGCCTCTTATAAAATTTATTTTTATATAAAATTTTAGGGTTATATATTCACCCCTTTTTATATATTATATTTATATAGATACGGTTGATTATTCAGCCTCTTTATATTTATATATAAAATTAGTCGGTTGATATTTTCACCCTATATATTATATATTAATTATATAGGGTTTAAATATATTCGCCTCTTTTTATTTTTATTTTATTATAAACGGTTGATTATTCAGCCTTTTTAATATATTATATTTATATATATATACGGTTAAATATTTCCCAGCCCTTATATATTATATATTTTAAAATCCGGTTGATATATTCAGCCTCTTATTTTTTATTATATTTATTTTATATAAGGGTTTTAATATTCAGCCTTTTAATATTATATTTATATATAAAATACGGTTGATATTTTCACCTCTTAATTTTAAATTTTAAATTATAGATAGGGTTTTGAAAAATTCAGGCCTTTAAAATTTTATTATATATTAAGGGTTTATATTTTCACCCCTCTTATATATTATTATTTTTAATTATTATATAAGGGTTTGAAATTCAGCCTCTTAAAATATTAAATTTTATAATATATATACGGTTTTATATTTTCACCTTTACATAATTTTAATTATATTATATAGGGTTTTGTTTAATTCACCCTTCTTATATATTATATTTATAATATATACGGTTGATATTTTCGGGCCTTTTAAAAAATTTTTATATTTTTATATAAGAAAAGGTTAATATATTCACCTCTTATATTTTTAAATATTTATTTTTATATACGGTTGATATATTCAGCCTTATATTTTAATATTATATAATAAAACGGTTTAAATATATTCGCCTTTTAATTTTATATATTATATATATATAAAAGGGTTTATTTTCAGCCTTTTAAATATATTATATATTTTTATATATCCGGTTGAATTTTCCCGGCCTCTTATTATTATTATTATATAAGAACGGTTTTATATTTTTCCACCCCTCTTATATATTATAAAATTTATATATAAAAGGGTTTGATTTTCACCTCTTTTTTATTATATATTATATATATAAAGGGTTGATATTTTCGCCTTTTAAATATTTTATATTATTTATTTTATTTTTTAATTTTTTTAGCAGACGCTTTTACCAAAAAGCGTTACGGAGAAATTGGGTTTTTAAGTGCCTTGCCAAAGGCACATCGCCAGTTTTTTTTAAACCTAGTGGGCCCGGGGGGATAAAACCAGGGCCCTTTCGGTTACTGGCACCCCTTTTCCCCACTAACTACGGGGGCCCTAGGGTTTGGAAATTTTTTATATATAGGGTTGTATTTCGCCTCTTATATTTATATATTATTTTAAGATAGGGTTTGATAATTCAGCCTTTATATTTTATATATTAAAATAATACCGGTTGAAAATTTTCCAGCCTCTTATATATTATATATTTTTATATTATGGGTTGTTTTTAAAAGCCCCTCTAAATTATATATTAAAATATAGATACGGTTGATATTTTTCACCCTCTTTTTTTTTTATATTTTATATATATATAGGGTTAAAATTTCACCTTTTAAAATTTTAAAATTTATATAGATACTTTTGGGATATTTTTCAGCCTCTTATATTTTATATAATATATAAAGAAAAGGTTTTGATATATTGGCCCCTTATAATTATATATTATATAATATAGGGTTTGGGAATATTTCACCCTTTTATATATTATATATTATTAATATACGGTTGATATATTCACCCTTATTTATTATATTTTAAAAAATTTTTAAGGGTTGAAGATTAAGTTTAAAATTTTAAATAAATATATAAAACGGGGGAATAAAAAACCTTTATTATTTATTTTTAATATATAAAAGGTTTTATATTTCAGCCTTTTAATTTTAAAAATTATATATATATACGGTTGATATTTTTCAGCCTTTTTTTATTTTATATTATATTAGATAGGGTTGATTATTCAACCCTTTATATTTTATATATTATATTAGATAGGGTTTGATATTTTCAGCCTTTTTTATATTAAAAATTTTATATATTTTAGGGGTTGATATATTCAGCCTCTTATATTATATATCAATATAATATAGGGTTTGGATATATTCACCTTTTTTATATATTATATTTATTTATTTCCCGGTTGAAATTTTTCACCTTTTATATTTATATTTTTATATAATACGGTTATATATTCAGCCCCCTTTATAAAAATTTAATTTATATATATATATTTTTGATATATTACCTTTTATATTTTAAAATTATTTTAATAAATACGGTTGATATATTCGGGTCTTAATATTAATTTATAATGGGAACCCGGTTGATATATCAGCCTCTAATATTATTTTTTATATATTAAAACGGTTGATATTTTTCAGCCCTTTATTTTAAATATATTAAAATATTTTAAAAGGTTTGGGATATATCACCTCTTAAAATTTATATATTATATATATTCCGGTTGATATATTCAGCCTCTTTTTAATATATATTATTATAATATATAGGGTTGATATTTTTCAGCCTCTTAATTTTTATAAAATTATATATTTTAAGGTTGATATATTCAGCCTTTAATTTATATATTAATATAAAAGGGTTTAAATATATTCCCCTCTTAAATTATATTTTTAAATATTACCGGTTGATATATTCAGCCCTTTTTAATTATAATTATATATATATAGGGTTTGATATATTAAAAGCCTTTAATATTATTTATTTTATATAAAAAAATACGGTTGATATATTCAGCCTCTTATATATTATATATTATATATATACTACGGTTGATATATTCAGCCTCTTATATATTATATATTATATAAGTTTGGGGGTTTAAATAATTCCCCCTCTTTTTAATTATATTTTATATATATAAAACGGTTGAATATTCCCCTCTTATATATATATATTATATATTAAAGGGGAAAAATTATTTTCCCACCTCTTTTTTTTAAAATTATATATTCTTAATACGGTTGATATATTCTTTTGCCTTCTTATATTTTAATATTTTAATAGAAACGGTTGATATTTTCACCTCTTATATATTTAATTATATTTAATATAGGGGTTGATATATTCAGCCTCTTATATATTATATATTATATATATATACGGTTGATATATTCAGCCTTTAATATTAAAATATTATATATATTTTAAGGGGTTGATATACACCCTTATAATTATTTTTATTTTATAATAGGGTTTGAAATTTCGCCTCTTAATATTATTAATATATGGGTGGGTTTGATATATTCAGCCTTTTATATATTAATATTATATTTTTAAAATCGGTTGATATATTCAGCCCTTTTATAATTATATATTATATATTAAACGGTTGATATATTCAGCTCTTTTTTATTATTTTTATTATATATATATGGGTTTGGGATAATTTCC
This sequence comes from Coregonus sp. 'balchen', assembly GCA_902810595.1. Classification (NCBI taxonomy): domain Eukaryota; kingdom Metazoa; phylum Chordata; class Actinopteri; order Salmoniformes; family Salmonidae; genus Coregonus; species Coregonus sp. 'balchen'. Next base: position 56,153,202 of record LR778265.1, on the reverse strand, counting down.
CGGCCTTTAGTCAGCCACCAATTGTGCAAGTTCTCCCACTTAAAAAGATGAGAGAGGCCTGTAATTTTCATCATAGGTACACGTCAACTATGACAGAGAAATTGTGCATTTTTTTCTCCAGAAAATCACATTTTAGGATTTTTTATGAATTTATTTGCAAATTATGGTGGAAAATAAGTATTTGGTCACCTACAAACAAGCAAGATTTCTGGCTCTCACAGACCTGTAACTTCTTCTTTAAGAGGCTCCTCTGTCCTCCACTCGTTACCTGTAGTAATGGCACCTGTTTGAACTTGTTATCTGTATAAAAGACACCTGTCCACAACCTCAAACAGTCACACTCCAAACTCCACCATGGCCAAGACCAAAGAGCTGTCAAAGGAAACCAGAAACAAAATTGTAGACCTGCACCAGGCTGGGAAGACTGAATCTGCAATAGGTAAGCAGCTTGGTTTGAAGAAATCAACTGTGGGAGCAATTATTAGGAAATGGAAGACATACAAGACCACTGATAATCTCCCTCGATCTATATAACAAAGTATTGAGAAACTTTTGTTATTGACCAAATACTTATTTTCCACCATAATTTGCAAATAAATTCATAAAAAATCCTACAATGTGATTTTCTGGATTTTTTTTTCTCAATTTGTCTGTCATAGTTGACGTGTACCTATGATGGGCCTATTACAGGCCTCTCTCATCTTTTTAAGTGGGAGAACTTGCACAATTGGTGGCTGACTAAATACTTTTTTGCCCACTGTATATATATAATATATTTTTTGTCCATTTTTTGGGGTTAGCCTGGCTTCCTTTGGCATCCATGAATACACGCCACTTTTTTTTTTTTTTATATATATTTTTTTTTTTTCACCTTTATTTAACCATGTAAGCCAGTTGAGAACAAGTTCTCATTTACAACTGCGAAATGGCCAAGATAAAGCAAAGCAGTGCGATAAAAACAACAACACAGAGTTACATATGGGGTAAAACAAAACATACAGTCAAAAATACAACAGAAAATATATATACAGTGTGTGCAAATGTAGTAGGTTATGGAGGTAAGGCAATAAATAGGCCATAGTGCAAAATAATTACAATTTAGTATTAACACTGGAGTGATAGATGTGCAGAAGATGATGTGCAAATAGAGATACTGGGGTGCAAATGAGCAAAATAAAAAACAATATGGGGATGAGGGCTAATTATAGAATGGGCTGTGTACAGGTGCAGTGATCGGTAAGGTGCTCTGACAACTGATGCTTAAAGTTAGTGAGGGAGATAAGAGTCTCCAACTTAAGAGATTTTTGCAGTTTGTTCCAGTCATTAACAGCAGAGAACTGGAAGGAATGGCGGCCAAAGGAGGTGTTGGCTTTGGGGATGACCAGTGAGATATACTTGCTGGAGCGCATACTACGGGTGGGTGTTGCTATGGTGACCAATGAGCTAAGATAAGGCGGGGATTTGCCAAGCAGAGATTTATAGATGACCTGGAGCCAGTGGGATTGGCGACAAATATGTAGTGAGGGCCAGCCAACGAGAGCGTACAGGTCACAATGGTGGGTAGTATATGGGGCATTGGTGACAAAACGGATGGCACTGTGATAGACTACATCCAATTTGCTGAGTAGAGTGTTGGAGGCTATTTTGTAAATGACATCACTGAAGTCAAGGATCGGTAGGATAGTCAGTTTTACGAGGGCATGTTTGGCAGCATGAGTGAAGGAGGCTTTGTTGCGAAATAGGAAGCCGATTCTAGATTTAACTTTGGATTGGAGATGCTTAATGTGAGTCTGGAAGGAGAGTTTACGGTCTAACCAGACACCTAGGTATTTGTAGTTGTCCACATATTCTAAGTCAGACCTGCGGAGAGTAGTAATTCTAGTCGGGCGGGCGCAAGCAGCGTTCGATTGAAGAGCATGCATTTAGTTTTACTAGCGTTTAAGAGCAGTTGGAGGCTACGGAAGGAGTGTTGTATGGCATTGAAGCTCGTTTGGAGGTTTGTCAACACAGTGTCCAATGAAGGGCCAGATGTATACAAAATGGTGTCGTCTGCGTAGAGGTGGATCTGAGAGTTACCGGCAGAAAGAGCGACATCATTGATATACACAGAGAATAGAGTCGGCGCGAGAATTGAACCCTGTGGCACCCCCATAGAGACTGCCAGAGGTCCAGACAACAGGCCCTCCGATTTGACACATTGAACTCTATCTGAGAAGTAGTTGGTGAACCAGACCAGGCAGTCATTTGAGAAACCAAGGCTATTTAGTCTGCCAATAAGAATGCAGTGATTGACAGAGTCTAAAGCCGTGGCCAGGTCGATGAAGACGGCTGCACAGTTCTCTCTTTTACCGTTCGTGGTTATAATATCGTTTAGGACCTTGAGCGTGGCTGAGGTGCACCCATGACCAGCTCGGAAACCAGATTGCATAGCGGAGAAGGTACGGTGGAATTCGAAATGGTCGGTGATCTGTTTGTTAACTTGGCTTTCAAATACTTTCGAAAGGCAGGGCAGGGCAGGATAGATATAGGTCTGTAACAGTTTGGATCTAGAGTGTCACCCCCTTTGAAGAGGGGGATGACCACGGCAGCTTTCCAATCTCTGGGGATCTCAGACGATATGAAAGAGAGGTTGAACAGGCTAGTAATAGGGGTTGCTACAATTTCGGTGGCTAATTTTAGAAAGAAAGGGTCCAGATTGTCTAGCCCAGATGATTTGTAGGGGTCCAGATTTTGCAGCTCTTTCAGAACATCAGCTATCTGAATTTGGGTGAAGGAGAAGTGGGGGGGGGGGGGGGGGGGGCATGGGCAAGTTGCAGCGGAGGTTGCAAAGCTGGTGGCCAGGGTAGTGGTAGCCAGGTGGAAAGCATGGCCAGCCGTAGCAAAATGCTTATTGAAATGATCGTAGATTTATCGGTGTGACAGTGTCTTGCAGGCAGCAAGTGTATGAAGCTCTCAACTGGTTTTGGCATGGAGCAGCTCACAGAAGAATGTCATCGGTAGCCGGTAGGGTAGGAAAGACGTTTCAACTTATGATATCTACCAGTAAATGCTAACTAAGGAAACAATGGGTTTGCAATCCATGTACTAAAAAAGTTTAGTCCTAAGTGTTGGTTAGAAGGCTATTTGTGATGTCCAATTGTCATCATGTGATGTTTGCATCAGGGGCGTAGACATGGATAGAGGCCCACCCACTGGGGAGCCAGGCCCTGACAGGCCAACCAATGGGGAGCCAGGCCCTGACAGGCCCACCCACTGGGGAACCAGGCCCTGATAGGCCCACCCACTGGGGAGCCATGCCCTGACAGGCCCACCCACTGGGGAGCCAGGCCCTGACAGGCCCACCCACTGGGGAGCCAGGCCCTGACAGGCCCACCCACTGGGGAGCCAGGCCCTGACAGGCCCACCCACTGGGGAGCCAGGCCCTGACAGACCCACCCACTGGGGAGCCAGGCCCTGACAGACCCACCCAATCAGATTGATGTGGTTTAAGCATTGTTGTGGACTTAGACCATCAAATGTCTGTATTTTTTCTATTTAAAAATGTTTGAGAGTGAAAATCAGACAAATCTATAGGAAAACAAATTAAAAAGCATAAGAAAACATAGTATTTTTCACACAGGATGCCTTTCCTTCACTGGGCGGGACGTTTGGGAACTAGTTGATAACATTTGAGTATACCCACTTCTCCAGGCACCACTACACCACTGGGCCGATGGAAAGACAGCAGTCACACAGCATGATGTTAAAGGATAAGCAGTCACACAGCATGATGTTAAAGAATAAGCATTCACACAGCATGATGTTAAAGGATAAGCAGTCACACAGCATGATGTTAAAGGATAAGCAGTCACACAGCATGATGTTAAAGGATAAGCAGTCACCCAGCATGATGTTAAAGGATAAGCAGTCACACAGCATGATGTTAAAGGATAAGCAGTCATACAGCATGATGTTAAAGGATAAGCAGTCACACAGCATGATGTTAAAGGATAAGCAGTCACACAGCATGATGTTAAAGGATAAACAGTCACACAGCATGATGTTAAAGGATAAGCAGTCACACAGCATGATGTTAAAGGATAAACAGTCCATAAACTCAGACATAATAAGCCAGTAGGTCCCAATCATAAGAATACAAAAACACAACCATTAAGCATTTCCCAATAGAAATGTACAATTATTACTTCCCATTGCAAAAAACATTTCACGTTTAGCACACAAAGTAACCGGTGACCTAAAGTTTAAAGTGGAACTGACAGCGTTTTAACTACTTTGCAGATATGAAACAAACAGACAATCATAATATCAGTCAAAAATATAAAATTCCCAGTTTATGACTCAGTGTTCCATGACGTACACTAAGGCATCGTTGGCAGAATAGATGGATGCAGTTCAATGCATGATTTAATATAATTCAACAATACATTTCTTGGTAGTCCAAAATGTTTTGCTATCAGGTTGTAAATCACAGCTGGCCTGGTACATTGTCTGTTTCAGTTTCAATAACTCAATACTATTGACATTCCAACTAAGGCTGGTAATGTCAATACAATCAAACATACAAGGGCAATTATTACAAGTCAGTCATAATGTGGCTAATAAGCTAGCGTATCTATCTATCTAGCAAGCTAAAAACACAGAGCATAACGTTAGCTAGCTAGCTGCTAGGAGGATGTCATGCCTTTGGAGGAGTGGTTGAGTGACTGACTTTTTCCCCTCATATTGTTTTTCGTTGGCTATACTAAGCTAGAGATGAAGGTGTCATTTGGTGAACTAGCAAGAACTGTTATCCAGTTAGCATATCTCTTGCATTTGCAAATTCACTCTGGCTATTTACTCAGATTCAGAGCACTCTCGTCTGAGTGTGCCAGAGCACAGAATAACTGATGAATCTACGAACGCGCAACACCTGCTGAATATGACTGGTGTCAGTAAGCGTAGGCAAAAAAAAGTAATAGTTAGTCAAGAATGCTCCAGATAACATGTAAACAGCCTAACCAGCTCTGCTACGGCGAGTAAAATGGTCAGGGTGAGGTGTTCTCTCATTTGTCTCTGGAAGTAGCTAGCTAGCAAGCTAGCCAACTTTAGCCAGTTAGCTTGGGGTGCTTGGTTGGGACCAGCATGCATCAGTGGCAGGCAAGCTGCAGAAGGACGAGGAGGCTACAATTCCCCATTGTTTATCAGTGTAATTTTGACGGCCAACTAGCTGAAAAAGTTCCTTTGTTGGATTTTAGCTCTTCTTGCTCTGGCTAGCATTAGTTGTATATCTTGTTGTTGTTGATGTGCATAACTGAGGGAGAGAGAGACTACCTTTTTATGGTTGTTTGATCAAGAGGACTGTAAAGTTCCCAAATGTAAGAGGACTCCCGTGGTATTTACATATTTGCAGAAATCCATTCAGGTGTATTTTCTGGCTTTTGGCGAAAGCGTTCTAAGGATCTAAAATCATGCTGTTGCTACTGCCTGTAAACACACAGTCCAGTTCAATGTGAATGATGGCAGGCCCGTGTGGCAAATGGCTTGTTTGTATAAAGGCCTACTGTAGATCTGATTGGCTACAGCGCACCGGTCTGTGTAGACTCTGGTCCTGGACAAGACAGATGTTTTTATTCAGTTTTATTTATGAAAACGTGAAAATGACCATATCTAAGTGGTCGCTTGTCAGAAAATGAAGAAAAAAAAGGTGTAATATTCTTCCTGGGGGTGTATATGAACAGATTTTAATAAGATGCCATGTTGCTAAAATGCTGTCAGTTCCACTTTAAATGCAACAATGTTTCACACAAGTTATTTTCAAAAAGATGGCTAACAACAGCAAGCGCGCTGCAATAAGAAAACACAGTTCCACTCACCAGATGATGATCATTTAAAACTTAACTTGTTGTTGAAAGTTATTCTTGAAAAGGGAGAAGCTAACAAATTAGCAACAACATCCTCTTTGATAACAGCTGCTGCAGCCGCTGCAAACTAGCCTACAACAAAAGCTAGCTAGCTAGACCGTGGGAAAACTACTGCTCGCTATTGCGCCGTGACCTGTCGGTCCCACCCATTAAGTCAAAATGTGATTGGTTGATTCCACTGTCACTCCAAAATTTAGCTCTAATAGAGTTGAATGACAGATGCCTTTATCTAGCTTCTGATGGCCTAGCCAATGGCTGACTTAGCTAGATATATCTCCCCAGAGATGAGGAAAGAAAAATCCTGATTGGATATTTTTTTCTCATCAGTGTTAACCCTTTCCTTTCCAACAAAAACTGACTGTCACGTAAGTGTAGGTGGGTGATGTGGTGGAATCAGACGCAGGACACCGGAGTATAGTCCACAAGACTTTAGTATAAATCCAACACGGAAAATACTAATACAATATCCAAAGGCGCAACAAATACGCACAAAGGCAAAACGAAACCAAGAGCGCACCAGACAAGTGCGTAAACTCTCCAAAACAGTGGAGGGAAGCTCAACCGAGCGAACATGTAGAAACCCTACACATGACTGACAAAATCCAATAACACACAACACTAGACAAACACAACGAGAAACTTATAGGACACTAATTACGCCAAATGAGAAACAGGTGTGAAAACAAACAGACAAAAGCAAACGAACATGAAACATACAACGGTGGCAGCTAGAATTCCGGAGACGACGAACGCCGAAGCCTGCCCGAACAAGGGAGAGAGGCAGCCTCGGCCGAAACCGTGACAGTACCCCCCCCTTGACGCGCGGCTCCAGACGTGCGCCAACTCCGGCCTCGGGGACGACCCGGAGGACGTGGAGCAGGGCGCGTCGGATGCCCCCGATGGAATTCCGTCAGGAGCGATGGGTCCAAAATGTCTCTCCTCGGCACCCAGCACCGCTCCTCCGGACCGTACCCCTCCCACTCCACTAGATACTGGAGACCCCCCATCCGACGTCTCGAATCCAAGATGGACCTCACGGAGTACGCCGGTGCCCCCTCGATGTCCAGTGGGGGCGGAGGAGTCTCCCCTACCTCATTTTCTTGGAGTGGGCCCGCTACCACCGGCCTGAGAAGGGACACATGGAACGAGGGGTTAATACACTTATACTCCACAGGTAGCTGTAATCTATAACATACCTCGTTCAACCTTCTCAGGACTTTAAATGGCCCTACAAACCGCCGACCCAGTTTCCGACAGGGCAGGCGGAGGGGCAGGTTTCTGGTAGAGAGCCAGACTCGATCACCAGGTGCGTACACCGGTCCCTCACTGCGGTGGAGATCAGCGCTCGCCTTCTGACGTCGGAGGGCCCGCTGCAGGTGGACGTGTGCAGCGTTCCAAGTCTCCTCCGAGCGCCGCGCCCACTCATCCACCGCAGGAGCCTCGATCTGGCTCTGCTGCCAGGGTGCCAGAACCGGCTGGTAACCTAACACACATTGAAATGGAGTTAGGTTAGTGGAGGAATGGCGTAGGGAATTCTGGGCCATCTCGGCCCAGGGAACGTACCTTGACCACTCCTCCGGCCGGTCCTGGCAGTATGTTCTGAGAAACCTACCCACATCCTGGTTTACGCGTTCCACCTGCCCATTACTCTCCGGGTGGTAACCCGAGGTGAGGCTCACCGAGACCCCCAACCGCTCCATAAACGCTCTCCAGACTCTGGAGGTGAATTGGGGACCTCGATCAGCCACAATGTCCTCGGGTACCCCGTAGTGCCGGAACACATGGGTGAATAGTGCTTCGGCAGTTTGTAGGGCAGTAGGAAGACCCGGCATGGGGAGCAAACGACAGGCCTTAGAGAACCGGTCCACAACGACCAGGATGGTAGTATTCCCTTGGGAGAGGGGAAGGTCTGTTATAAAATCCACAGAGAGGTGGGACCATGGTCGTTGTGGAACGGGCAGGGGTAGCAACTTACCCCTAGGCAGATGTCTAGGCGCCTTACACTGGGCGCACACCGAGCAGGAGGAAACATAAACCCTCACATCCCTTGCCAACGTGGGCCACCAGTACTTGGCACTAAGACAGTGCACTGTCCGGCCGATACCCGGATGTCCAGAGGAGGGTGACGTGTGAGCCCAATAGATCAATCGATCCCGAACCTCGAGCGGAACGTACTTCCGACCCTCCGGGCACTGTGGTGGACTAGGGTCGGTGCGTAACGCCCGCTCGAGTTCAGCATCGACCTCCCACACTACCGGTGCCACCAGACACGACTCCGGCAGTATGGGAGTGGGCTCCACGGACCTCTCCTCCTTGTCATACCGCCGAGACAGCGCATCTGCCTTACCATTCTGTGACCCAGGGATGTACATGATCTTAAAAGTAAACCTGGTCAAGAACATACTCCATCTTGCCTGGCGAGGGTTCAGCCTCCTCGCCGCCCGGATGTACTCCAGGTTACGGTGGTCTGTCAAAATGAGGAAAGGGTGTTGAGCCCCCTCAAGCCAGTGCCTCCACACCTTTAGAGCCTGTACCACGGCTAACAGCTCCCTGTCCCCTACGTCATAGTTCCGCTCCGCCGGACTGAGCTTCTTAGAATAAAAAGCACAGGGGCGGAGTTTAGGTGGCGCGCCAGACCGTTGTGAAAGCACGGCTCCTAAACCGGCCTCTGACGCGTCCACCTCTACCTGGAACGGCAAAGAGGGATCCGGATGCGCCAGCACCGGGGCCGAGGTAAACAGGTCCTTCAGCCTCCCAAACGCCCTGTCCGCCTCGGCCGACCACTGCAGACGCACCGGACCCCCCTTCAAAAGAAACGTGATGGGAGCTGCCACCTGTCCAAAACCCCGGATAAACCTCCGGTAGTAATTCGCAAACCCCAAAAACTGCTGCACCTCCTTCACAGTGGTTGGTGTTTGCCAATTACGCACGGCCGACACCCGGTCTACCTCCATCTTCACCCCTGACGCAGACAACTGATACCCCAAAAAGGAGACCGACTCCTGGAAAAACAGACACTTCTCTGCCTTCACATACAGGTCGTGCTCCACCAGCCTCCGCAACACTCTACGCACCAGGGCCACATGCTCGACACGGGTAGGCGAGTACACGAGAATGTCATCAATGTACACAACCACCCCCTGCCCCTGCATGTCCCTGAAGGTCTCATCCACGAATGATTGGAAAACTGACGGAGCGTTCATCAACCCGTATGGCATGACCAGATACTCGTAATGGCCCGAGGTGGTACTAAAGGCTGTCTTCCATTCATCGCCCTCCCTGATGCGCACCAAGTTGTACGCGCTCCTGAGATCTAATTTAGTGAAGAAACGCGCCCCATGCAACGACTCAGTCATGGTCGCAATCAGCGGGAGTGGATAACTGTACTTCACCGTAATCTGATTGAGACCACGGTAATCGATGCACGGGCGCAAACCACCATCTTTTTTCTTCACAAAAAAGAAACTCGAGGACGCAGGGGAAGTGGAAGGCCGTATGTATCCTTGTCTCAGAGATTCGTCTATGTAAGTCTCCATAGCTTTCTTCTCCTCCTGAGACAGAGGATACACATGGCTCCGTGGGAGCGCAGCTCCTGCCTGGAGGTCTATCGCACAATCTCCCTGCCTATGGGGCGGCAACTGCGTCGCCCTCGCCTTACTAAACGCAATAGCCAAATCCCCATACTCAGGGGGAACGTGCAATGCGGGCACCTGGTTTGGACTCTCCACCGAGGTAGCCCCTACGGAAACGCCCAAACATCTACCCACACACTGAGCAGACCACTCCATCAGAGCCCTCTCCTGCCACGAAATAGATGGGTTATGGGTACTTAACCAGGGCATGCCCAGCACCACCGGATACGCAGGGGAGTCAATCAGGAACAGCTGAATCATCTCCTGATGATCCCCCTGCGCACACATCCTAAGTGGCGCCATGACCTCCCTGATTAAGCCCGTACCCAACGGACGGCTATCTAGGGCATGAACGGGGAAAGGAACCTCAACAGGAATAAGGGGAATCCCTAACGCTAAACAAAACTTTTTATCAATAAAATTCCCAGCCGCGCCTGAATCTACCAGCGCCTTATGCTGGGAATGAGGTGCTACCTGTGGAAAACGCACAGGCATACAAAAATGGGCAACAGTGAGCTCTGGGTGAGTGGGGCGCCTACTCACCTGGAGGGAATCCCCAGTGCGGGACCTGTCGTCATCCCCCCTAGGAGGCCATCCCCAGCACCTAGCCGCGGTGTGTCCTCCCCGACCACAGTTGGTGCAGTGGATGGACCCCCTAGCCAACCGACTCCTCCTCTCTCTAGCGCCAGCGCCCCCGAGCTCCATAGGACACTGCTCGGAGGCGCTGGAGGGTGAAATGGACGGACCCTCCTCAGGACGTCCGCGGGTAGCCAGTAGGTTATCCAGCCTGATGGACATGTCGACCAGCTGGTCGAAAGAGAGGCTGGTGTCCCTACAAGCCAGCTCCCGACGGACGTCCTCTCGTAGGCTACATCTGTATAGATCGACGAGGGCCCGCTCATTCCACCCTGCATCTGCCGCTAGAGTACGGAATTCGAGAGCGAATTCTTGGGCACTCCTCCTCCCCTGCCGGAGGAAGACCAGACGCTCCCCCGCCGCTTTCCCCTCCGGGGGATGGTCAAACACCGCCCTGAAGCGGCGGGAGAACTCGTTGTATGTGATAGTCTCGGCGTCGATCCTCCTCCACTCCGCGTTGGCCCATTCCAACGCCTTCCCGGACAGGCAGGAGATCAGGGCGGACACGCTCTCATGCCCCGAGGGTGCCGGGTGTACGGTGGCCAGGTACAGCTCCACCTGGAGGAGGAATCCCTGACACCCAGCCGCGGTTCCGTCGTAGGCCCTCGGGAGAGAGAGTCGGATTCCTCGGGGTTCTGGCGCTGGAATGGGCGGACTGGCCGATGGTGCTGGCAGTGAGGGAGGTGGTGGAGGCGCTCCCCAGCCTCGGAGGGTGGTGATCACCTCCTGCAGGGCGGTCCCCATCTGCAGTATCTGGTCCTGTTGTTCCCGAACCTGGGCCTCCAGCCTCGTCGGGGCTGCTTCGGCTCCTGCTGATTCCATGTAGGGTGTGTTATTCTGTCACGCAAGTGTAGGTGGGTGATGTGGTGGAATCAGACGCAGGACACCGGAGTATAGTCCACAAGACTTTAGTATAAATCCAACACGGAAAATACTAATACAATATCCAAAGGCGCAACAAATACGCACAAAGGCAAAACGAAACCAAGAGCGCACCAGACAAGTGCGTAAACTCTCCAAAACAGTGGAGGGAAGCTCAACCGAGCGAACATGTAGAAACCCTACACATGACTGACAAAATCCAATAACACACAACACTAGACAAACACAACGAGAAACTTATAGGACACTAATTACGCCAAATGAGAAACAGGTGTGAAAACAAACAGACAAAAGCAAACGAACATGAAACATACAACGGTGGCAGCTAAAATTCCGGAGACGACGAACGCCGAAGCCTGCCCGAACAAGGGAGAGAGGCAGCCTCGGCCGAAACCGTGACACTGACGAGATTAAATCAGAACATCATTGAAAATAATAATATAATTATCATTCTTAATTTATTATTATATAATTATTATATAAATCCTTAGCTCTATTCTGAAGGCGTAAAGGCCCATTGTTCCCCACTGTGTTTGGGTTAGTAATAATTTGTAGAGTGGCTCTATTTGCCCTCAGCATGCATTTTCTCACTATTTTGAATGTCTAAAAAATGTATATGTTGTTCTGAAATACTGGACATTTTGAACTCTTGTTATGGAGGTGATTTGACAAAATTACAAACATGGTCTTGAATTGGACTCGCATATTTCTGGTCTTGGTCTTGACTCGGTCTCAGACCTCTTGTCCCCGTCTCGGTCTTGACTCAGTCTCGCCCCCCCCCCCCCCTTCAGTCTTGGTCTTGACTCGGACTCGCTCCTGTTTTGGTCTTGAATCGGTCTCACTTTATGTGGTCTCGAACACAACACTGTTCTGAGGTAGTCCCAGAGGCAGACGGAAACTTAGTAGGGAGCATTTCCTCTCATTTCCTTCTGCAATTACGTCATTATCCTGGGGAAACACCCTCCACTACCACAAGACCAGGGTTACAGTGACTATCCTGGGGAAACACCCTCCACTACCACAAGACCAGGGTTACAGTGACAAGACTTACATGAACTCTTACATTTAAGTCATTTAGCAGACGCTCTTATCCAGAGCAACTTACAGTTATGTGCATACATTTTCAAACTGCCCCCCCGTGGGAATCGAACCCACAACCCTGGCGTTGCAAACACCATGCTCTACAAACTGAGCTACATCCCTGCCGGCCATTCCCTCCCCTACCCTGGACGACGTTGGCTAATTGTGCGCTGCCCCATGGGTCTCCCGGTCGCGGCCGGCTACGACAGAATCTGGATTCTAACCAGGATCTCTAGTGGCACAGCTAGCACTGCGATGCAGTGCCTTACACCACTGCGCCACTCGGGAGACTCTTACAGTGCATTCAGAAGGTATTCAGACCCTTTGACTTTTTCCACATTTTGTTACATTACAGCCATTTTCTAAAATGGATTCAATTGTTTTCCCCCCCTCATCAATCTACACACAATACCCCATAATGACAAAGCAAAACCAGGTTTTTAGATTTGTTCGAAAAATTTATAAAAAATAATAAACTTAAATATCACATTTACATAAGTATTCAGATCCTTTACTCAGTACTTTCAATCAATTTAATTTACCACAGGTGGACTCCAATCAAGTTGTAGATCATCTCAAGGATGATATATTATCAATGGAAACAGGATGCACCTGAGCTCAATTTCAAGTCTCATAACAAAGGGTTTGAATTCTTATGTAAATAAGGTATTTTATTTTTTATTTTTTTATATATATACATTTGCAAACATTTCTAAAACCTGTTTTTGCTTTGTCATTATGGGTGTATTGTGTGTAGATTTAATCAATTTTAGAATAAGGCTGTAACGTAACAAAATGTGGAAAAAGGGACGGGGTCTGAATACTTTCCGAATGCACTGTACATATATGGTGAATGACTTAGGCTAGGAGTTTTTCAGTGTCATAGAGCTAGTTAGCATAAGATGTTAGGTCAAATGGTCAGGACTCTCCACCTCTCTCCACCTCTCTCCACCTCTCTCCACCTCTCTCCCCCTCTCTCCACCTCTCTCCACCTCTCTCTTTATCTCCCCTTAGTATTTCTCACCACCCCCCATTTTCCCTTCCTTTTTATCAACAACACAGATAGCCCTTTTCCTGTCTCTATCAGTCTGGACAATCTTAGACAAGCTTCCTTTATCCGTGGAGGAAGTTCAGAAACTCAGAAACAGGGCATTATCTAATAACCTTGTCCAGAGGGAGGGAGGGGATGAGAAAATGGAGGAGAGGGTTATGGTTGAGGAGAGCTAAGTAAGATGGACAAGGAAGGAAAAGGGTGAGGGAGGAGGGAGGAGCTGGGAAGTGGGTGGAGTCGAGAGGGAGTGAGAGCTGAGATGGCGAATGAGGAGAGGGAGCAGCTTGGAAGTGGGTGGAGTCGAGGGGGAGTGAGAGCTGAGATGGCGAGTGAGGAGAGGGGACTATAGAGAAGGATGAGGAAGAGTTGAGGAGAGGAAGAAGGGTGAGAGAGTGTGGAGAGAGGAGAGAAGAGAGGGTGAGAGAGGAGAGAGAGAGGGGGAGAGGAGAAGAGTGGGGGTAGGAGTTCGCTCCTGTTTTTCGTCTCTCCCCTTTTGGCCCCTCTTTTGCACTCTCCTTTTTTCGCTTCTCTCTTTCTTCTCCCTTTCTCTCGGCTCGCTCTTTGTTTCCTCGTTTCTTCCCCTTTATTCCCTTTTCTGGCTTTTTCCCGTTTCCCCTCTGAAGGCGACTGCAGTTCCGTACGAGTTGACAATAGGCTGTCGTCACAGGGAGACAGTCAAGATACGGAAGTTTGGAATCCGTAACAGGGGACATAGCTGTTGTCTAAAATGGGGGGCTGGGGAGAGACGGGGGTTTTTGATACCTTCGGACAAATGGGTGAATGGTTGTGTTCTTCCTGTCCGTTGTTCAAGGGGTTTCATTCTTGGTCCTTTTGTAGGGTAGGGAGGCCCTGTTTTGCTGTTCCTAACTGACATGGGGTTAGAGACAAAGGGGAAATTCAGGAATAGTGGCC
>LR778265.1:56123736-56139009 GCA_902810595.1 Coregonus sp. 'balchen' | reverse complement strand
ATGTCCTGTAACATACTGGTTTCCAAAACATGCTCTCTTGGGATAATTCCGTGTCGAAATCGGTCCAGCCTGAGGGGTTCTCAGTTCATCGCGCAGACAGGAATAAATATCTCTCCGGGAAGCAGAAGGGCGGAGGTGTGTGTTTCATGATTAACGACTCGTGGTGTAATTGTAGTAACATACAGGAACTCAAGGCCTTCTGTTCACCCGACCTAGAATACCTCACAATCAAATGCCGACCGTATTACCTCCCAAGTGAATTCTCTTCGGTTATAGTCACGGCTGTGTATATCCCCCCTCAAGCCGATACCACGACGGCCCTCAAAGAACTTCACTGAACTTTATGCAAACTGGAAACCACATATCCTGAGGCTGCATTTATTGTAGCTGGGGATTTTAACAAAGCAAATTTGAAGACTAGGCTGCCGAAGTTTTATCAACATATCGACTGTTGTACTCGCACTGCTAAAATCCTCGACCATTGCTATTCGAACTTCCGGGATGGTTATAAGGCCCTCCCCCGCCCTCCTTTCGGCAAATCTGACCACGACTCCATTTTGCTCCTACCTTCCTATAGGCAGAAACTCAAACAGGAAATACCCGTGCTAAGGACTATTCAACGCTGGTCTGACCAATCGGAATCCACGCTTCAAGATTGTTTTGATCACGTGGACTGGGATATGTTCCGGGTAGCTTCCGAAAATAATTTAGACAAATACACTGAAACGGTGACTGAGTTTATCAGGAAGTGTATAGGTGATGTTGTGCCCACTGTGACTATTAAAACCTACCCAAACCAGAAACCGTGGATAGACGGCAGCATTCGGGGCAATCTGAAAGTGCGAACCACCGCATTCAACCATGGCAAGGTGACTGGGAATATGGCAGAATACAAACAGTGTAGCTACTCACGCCGCAAGGAAATTAAACTGGCAAAACATCAGTATAGAGACAAAGTGGAGTCGCAATTCAACGGCTCAGACACGAGACGTATGTGGCAGGGTCTACAGACAATCACGGACTAGGAAGGCAACAGGAACACCGACGCCGACGTCTCGCTTCCAGAAAACCTAAACATTTTCTTCGCCCGCTTTGAGGATAACACAGTGCCACCGACGAGGTCAAATAGCCCTTACACAGCCTGGAGGTGTGTTGGGTCATTGTCCTGTTGAAAAACAAATGATAGTCCCACTAAGCGCAAACCAAATTGGATGGCATATCGTTGCAGAATGCTGTGGTAGCCATGCTGGTTAAGTGTGCCTTGAATTCTAAATAAATCACAGACAGTTTCACCAGCAAAGCACCCCCACACCATCACACCTCTCACACCTCCTCCTCCATGCTTCACGGTGGGAACCACACATGCAGAGATGTGGTCCTCTGTAGCTCAGCTGGTAGAGCACGGCGCTTGTAACGCCAAGGTAGTGGGTTCGATCCCCGGGACCACCCATACACAAAAAAAAAATAATGTATGCACGCATGACTGTAAGTTGCTTTGGATAAAAGCGTCTGCTAAATGGCATATTATTATATTATATTATAGATCATCCGTTCACCTACTCTGCGTCTCATTAAGACACGGTGGTTGGAACCAAAAATCTCAAATTTGGACTCATCAGACCAAAGGACAGATTTCCACCTGTCTAATGTCCATTGCTCATGTTTTTTGGCCCAAGCAAGTCTCTTCTTCTTATTGGTGTCCTTTAGTAGTGGTTTCTTTGCAGCAATTCGACCATGAAGGCCTGATTCACGCAGTCTCCTCTGAACAGTTGATGTTGATATATGTATGTTACTTGAACTCTGTGAAGCATTTATTTGGGCTGAAATCTGAGGTGCAGTTAACTCTAATGAACTTATCCTCTGCAGCAGAGGTAACTCTGGGTCTTCCTTTCCTGTGGCGGTCCTCATGAGAGCCAGTTTCATCATAGCGCTTGATGGTTTTTGCGACTGCACTTGAATAAATGTTCCAAGTTCTTGAGATTTTCCGTATTGACTGACCTTCATGTCTTAAAGTAATGATGGACTGTCGTTTCTCTTTGCTTATTTGAGCTGTTCTTGCCATAATATGTACCTGGCAGTAACGAGGATGGTGGCCTCGGAAAGGAAACTTTGCGGTATTTATTAATTATTTTTTTAGACTGTTAAATAGCCATCACTAGCACATTAGAGGCTGCTGCTGCCTATTGAAATCACTGGCCACTTTAAGAAATGGAACACTAGTCACTTTAATAATGTTTACATATCTTGCACTACTCATCTCATATGTATATACTGCATTCTATTCTATAATATTCTACTGTATCTTAGTCCATGCTGCTCTGTCATTGCTTGTCCATATATGTATATATTCTTAAATTCCATTCCTTACTAGATTTGTGTGTATAGGGTATATGTTGTGAAATTGTTAGATATTACTTGTTAGATATTATTGCACTGTCGGAGCTAGAAGCAGAAGCTTTTCGCTACACCCACAATAACATCTGCTAAACACGTGTATGTGACAAATAAAAATGTATTTGATTTTATTTGGTATTTTACCAAATAGGGCTATCTTCCGTATACCCCCCCTACCTTGTCACAACACAACTGATTGGCTCAAACGCATTAAGAAGGAAATAAATTCCACAAATTAACTTTTAAGGCACACCTGTTAATTGAAATGCATTCCAGGTGACTACCTCATGAAGCTGGTTGAGAGAATGCCAAGAGTGTGCAAAGCTGCCATCAAGGCAAAGGGCGGCTATTTGAGAAATCTCAAATATAAAATATATTTAGATTTGTTTAACACTTTTTTGGTTACTAAGTGATTCCATATGTGTTATTTCATAGTTTTGATGTCTTCACTATTATTCTACAATGTAGCAAATTGTAAAAATAAATAAAAACCCTTGAATGAGTAGGCGTGTCCAAACTGCTGACAGGTACTCTAGGTGTTGACCTGAAAACATTTAATAAAAACATTTATAGTAAAATATGATGAGGAATGGGAATGAGGATAACAGCCGTGATTAAATGAGGGCAGGCGTTGAGGTGTCCAGAGGCTTCAGTGCAGGACAGGGGTTGAGGTGTTCAGAGGCTTCAGTGCAGGACAGGGGTTGGGGTGTTCAGGACAGGGGTTGGGGTGTTCAGGACAGGGGTTGGGGTGTTCAGGACAGGGGTTGAGGTGTTCAGAGCCTTCAGTGCAGGACAGGGGTTGAGGTGTTCAGAGGCTTCAGTGCAGGACAGGCTCATCATGGATGGATGGTGTTGGAGAACTCAACTCCTCCAGGGCAGGACAGGATGTGAATACACAAGCAAGGATTAAAATCACACTGATGTGTAATAATGTGATTGTGTATGTGATTGACTCTACGTAGTAATGTGAGAAAATTTACAGGGCTACTCACAGTGATTGGAGAGGAAACATTCAATGTGCCAGTCTCTCCCTCTCCCCTGTCTCTCTCTCTCCTCCTATCTCTCCCCAGTCTCTCCCTCTCCCCCAGTCTCTCCCCAGTCTCTCCCTCTCCCCCTGTCTCTCCCTCTCCCCCTCTCTGCCTCTCCCCCAGTCTCTCCCTCTCCCCCTCTCTGCTCTCCCCCCAGTCTCTCTCCCTCTCCCCGAGTCTCTCCCCAGTCTCTCCCTCTCCCCCAGTCTCTCCCCTGTCTCTCCCTCTCCCCGTCTCTCCTTCTCCCCTGGGTGGTCTCCCTCAAGTCTCCCCCGCTCTCTCCTCTCCCCTTCTCCCCACTTTTCCCCTTTCCCCGCCCTTCCTTCCCCAGTCTCTCCCTCTCCCCCAGTCTCTCCTCTCCCCTCTCTCCTATCCCCAGTCTCTCCTCTCCCAGTCTTCTTCCCCTCTCCCAGTCTCTCCCTCTCCCCAGTCTCTCCCCTCCCCCTCTATTGCCTCTCCGCCAGTCTCTCCATTTTCCCCAGTCTCTCCCTCTCCCAGTCTCTCCTCTCCCCCAGTCTCTCCTCTCCCCATCTCTCCATCTCCCCAGTCTCTCCCTCTCCCCCAGTCTCTCCCTCTCCCCCAGTCTCTCCCTCTCCCCCAGTCCTCCATCTCCCCAGTCTCTCCATCTCCCCAGTCTCCCCACTCCCCCAGTCTCTCCCTCTCCCCCATTTCTCCCTCTCTCCCAGTTCTCCCTCTCCCCTCTCTGCCTCTCCGCCAGTCTCTCCATCTCCCCCAGTCTCTCATCTCCCCAGTCTCTCCCTCTTCGCGCCAGTCTCTTTCCCCCTTCTCCCCCTCTCTGCCTCGCCGCCATGTTCTCCCTCTCGTCCCAGTCTCTCCCCCTCTCCCCCAGTCTCTCCCTCTTCCCCCTCTCTGCCTCTCCCCCAGTCTTCTCCCTCTCCCCCAGTCTCTCCATCTCTCCCAGTTCTCCCCTCTCCCCCAGGTCTCTCCCTCTCCCCCCTCTCTGCCTCTCCCCCAGTCTTTCCCCTCTCCCCCAGTCTCTCCCTCCTCCCCATCTTCTGCCTCTCCCCCAGTCTCTCCTCTCCCCCTCTCTGCCTTCCCCCCTCTTCTCAATCTCCCCCAGTCTCTCCCTCTCTCCCAGTATTCTCCCTCTCCTGCCTCTCCGCCAGTCTCTTCCATCTCCCCCAGTCTCTCACTCTCTCCCAGTCTCTCCTCTCCCCTCTCTGCCTCTCCGCCAGTCTCTCCATCTCCCCCAGTCTCTCCCTCTCTCCCAGTCTCTCCCTCTCCCCCTCTCTGCCTCTCCGCCAGTCTCTCCATCTCCCCCAGTCTCTCCCTCTCTCCCAGTCTTCTCCTCTCCCCCCTCTTGCCTCTCCGCCAGTTCTCTCCATCTCCCCCAGTCTCTCCCTCTCTCCAGTCTCTCCCTCTCCCCCCCATCTTCTGCCTCTCCCCCAGTCTCTCCCTCTCTCCCAGTCTCTCCCTCTCTCCCAGTCTCTCCATCTCCCCCAGTCTCTCCCTCTCTCCATCTCCCCCAGTCTCTCCCTCTCTCCCAGTCTCTCCCTCTCTCCCAGTCTCTCCATCTCCCCCAGTCTCTCCCTCTCTCCATCTCCCCCAGTCTCTCCCTCTCTGCCTCTCCCCCCAGTCTCTCCCCAGTCTCTCCCTCTCCCCCTCTCTGCCTCTCCCCCAGTCTCTCCATCTCCCCCAGTCTCTCCCTCTGCCCCAGTCTCTATTCTGCCACTGTGTACTCTCTGTTTAGAGCCAAATAGCATTCTAGTTTGCTCTGTTTTGTAAGACAGAAATAAAGGTGTTCCTAAAAAGGTCAAGTTGCCAGGACCACAAATACAAATTCCACCTAGACACCGTTGCCCTAGAGCACACAAAAAAACTATACGTACCTCGGCCTTAACATCAGCCACAGGTAACTTCCACAAAGCTGTGAACGATCTGAGAGACAAGGCAAGAATGGCCTTCAATGCCATCAAAAGGAACATAACATTTGACATACCAATTAGGATCTGGCTAAAAATACTTGAATCAGTTATAGAACCCATTGCCCTTTATGGTTGTGAGGTCTGGGATCCGCTCAGCAACCAAGAATTTAGACAATGGGACAAAAACCAAATTGAGACTGCATGCAGAATTCTGCAAAAATATCCTCTGTGTACAACGAAAAACACCAAATAATGCATGCAGAGCAGAATTAGGCTGATTCTCGCAAATTATCAAAATCCAGAAAAGAGCCATTAAATTCTATAACCACTTAAAAGGAAGCGATTCCCAAACCTTCCATAACAAAAGCCATCACCTACAGAGAGATGAACTGGAGAAGAGGTCCCCTAAGAAGCTCTCTCTCTCGTACTTCGATAGCGCTCAGTATACGAGAGAGAACAGCAGTAGCCGAGAGCATAAGGAGAGTAGTCGATGCAGAAGAATCTATCTCTTCCTCGACGATGCGATATCTACTCTCCTATTCTTCTCTCTACTCTCCTCCTCTCTCTCTCTCTCTCTCTATCTCTCTCTCTCTCTCTCTCTCTCTCTCTCTCTCTCTCTCTCAGCACCCGCAGATTGTTGTGACTGGCTTTTCTCAACTATCAATATGCTGCTGAGGTGTGTGTGTGTGTGTGTTTCACACCTATCAGTATGCCACTGGAGTGATAGATGAGTGCTAGGACCCTGAGCATACTGCTTGGTACCTGACTGGCTGTCTGACTGGCTGACTGACTGACTGACTGGCTGTTTGACTGGCTGTCTGACTGTTTGACTGGCTGACTGGCTGACTGGCTGTCTGACTGGCTGTCTGACTGGCTGACTGGCTGACTGGCTGTCTGACTGGCTGACTGACTGGCTGACTGACTGGCTGGCTGACTGACTGACTGGCTGTCTGACTGGCTGTCTGACTGTCTGGCTGACTGGCTGTCTGGCTGTTTGACTGGCTGTCTGACTGTTTGACTGGCTGTCTGACTGGCTGTCTGACTGGCTGTCTGACTGTTTGACTGGCTGTCTGGCTGACAGATTGTTGTGACTGGCTGTCTGACTGGCTGTCTGACTGGCTGACTGGCTGTCTGACTGTCTGACTGGCTGTCTGACTGGCTGACTGACTGGCTGTCTGACTGTTTGACTGGCTGTCTGGCTGGCTGTCTGACTGTTTGACTGGCTGTCTGGCTGTCTGACTGGCTGTCTGACTGTTTGACTGGCTGTCTGACTGTTTGACTGGCTGTCTGGCTGTCTGACTGGCTGTCTGACTGTTTGACTGGCTGTCTGGCTGACAGATTGTTGTGACTGGCTTTTCTCAACTATCAATATGCTGCTGAGGTGTGTGTGTGTGTGTTTCACACCTATCAGTATGCCACTGGAGTGATAGATGAGTGCTAGGACCCTGAGCATACTGCTTGGTACCTGACTGGCTGTCTGACTGTCTGACTGGCTGTCTGACTGGCTGTCTGACTGTCTGACTGGCTGTCTGACTGGCTGACTGGCTGACTGGCTGGCTGTCTGACTGTCTGACTGGCTGACTGGCTGTCTGACTGGCTGACTGGCTGACTGGCTGGCTGTCTGACTGTCTGACTGGCTGACTGGCTGACTGGCTGTCTGTCTGACTGGCTGACTGGCTGACTGGCTGTCTGTCTGACTGTCTGACTGGCTGTCTGGCTGACTGGCTGTCTGACTGGCTGGCTGACTGTCTGACTGGCTGTCTGACTGGCTGACTGGCTGTCTGACTGGCTGGCTGACTGACTGGCTGTCTGACTGGCTGACTGGCTGACTGGCTGACTGGCTGTCTGACTGGCTGACTGGCTGACTGGCTGACTGGCTGACTGGCTGACTGACTGGCTGGCTGACTGACTGGCTGTCTGACTGTCTGACTGGCTGACTGGCTGACTGGCTGTCTGTCTGACTGTCTGACTGGCTGCCTGGCTGACTGGCTGTCTGACTGGCTGGCTGACTGTCTGACTGGCTGTCTGACTGGCTGACTGGCTGACTGGCTGTCTGACTGGCTGGCTGACTGTCTGACTGGCTGGCTGACTGTCTGACTGGCTGACTGGCTGATTGGCTGTCTGGCTGTCTGACTGGCTGACTGGCTGTCTGACTGTCTGACTGTCTGACTGACTGGCTGGCTGACTGGCTGACTGGCTGACAGATTGTTGTGACTGGCTTTTCTCAACTATCAGTATGCCACTGGAGTGATAGATGAGTGCTAGGACCCTGAGCATACTGCTTGGTACCTGACTGGCTGTCTGACTGGCTGACTGGCTGTCTGACTGGCTGTTTGACTGGCTGTCTGGCTGGCTGACTGGCTGATTGGCTGTCTGGCTGTCTGACTGGCTGACTGGCTGATTGGCTGTCTGGCTGTCTGACTGGCTGACTGGCTGTCTGACTGGCTGTCTGGCTGTCTGACTGGCTGACTGGCTGACTGGCTGACTGGCTGGCTGTCTGTCTGGCTGTCTGACTGGCTGACTGTCTGACTGGCTGACTGTCTGACTGGCTGTCTGACTGTTTGACTGGCTGTTTGACTGGCTGTCTGACTGTTTGACTGGCTGTTTGACTGGCTGTCTGACTGTTTGACTGGCTGTCTGGCTGACTAGTAATTACACCATCATTCCTCAGACAGAGATGGAGACTTGTTTTGTGCTTACGGTGAAATATGTTGTATATGGTGAAATATGTTGAATATGGTGAAATATGTTGTATATGGCAGATCAACCAATAACAAACTATATAAATGCAAGTCTGTTTGTCCTTCTCTTCAATACAGTGGCATATTGTTAACGTGCATTTTCTTCACGCCCCCACCTACTCCCTCAACTCACACACCTCTATCCCTCCTCCTGCCCCCCCCCCCCCCCCCATCACCCCCCTCTCCTAGCTGCCCCCCCTCCTCTCCTCTCCTCCTTTCCCCTCTTCTCCACCATCTCCTCTCTTCCCTGTCACAGTGAGAGGGCCATTAGAGACCATTAAGGTCCCAGTCCTGATAGACAGTGTGACAGGAGGAGAGGAGAGGAGAGGAGAGGAGAGGAGAGGAGAGGAGAGGAGAGGAGAGGAGAG
This sequence comes from Coregonus sp. 'balchen', assembly GCA_902810595.1. Taxonomy (NCBI): domain Eukaryota; kingdom Metazoa; phylum Chordata; class Actinopteri; order Salmoniformes; family Salmonidae; genus Coregonus; species Coregonus sp. 'balchen'. The sequence goes on along the minus strand of LR778265.1, from coordinate 56,130,592 downwards.
GAGAGGAGAGGAGAGGAGAGGAGAGGAGAGGAGAGGAGAGGAGAGGAGAGGAGAGGAGAGGAGAGGAGAGGAGAGGAGAGGAGAGGAGAGGAGAGGAGAGGAGAGGAGGAAAGAGAGAGTTTGAGAGGAGAAGAGGAGGAGAGGAGGAGGGAAGAGAGAGAGTGAGAGTTTTGATGGACAGAATGTTATGACCAGCTAGCAGATTTGGTTCCTTGGAACTTGTGGGAATGTTTTTTTTGGGTTTCCCATTGGGAACAAAGCCACACTTAAAAATAATGCTTTTCTGAGAACGGAAAGGAACATTTCACCTGTTCTGGGAATGTTCATTTTTAGGTTGGAGGGAGGTTTTCGCTGAGCATTTTCCTGGAATGTTTTATTAATGTTCTGAGAATGGAACTTATAGGTTATTTGAAGGTAATTCATTCATTAACATTCTGAGAACATGTTTCAATAAGACTTTTAATAATACTGCTAGCTTAGTTTGGGCTAACTGTTTTGAACTCCACTCACAGGTAGGACACATGTCAATTAATTTGCTTAGGCATTAATCACGCAAACACATTTCTTTTTTATTGTGGCGCTGCGTCAATGAGATGCAAACCTAAAATCTTCTGTTTCCATGGAATTAGTCCACTGCGCCACCAGGATTAGTCTATTCAAACAGACCCCATTTCAAAGGAAACAAGATCATTAAGATTAACTTTAAGCATCAGTTGTCAGAGCAGCTTACTGATAACTGCACTTTGTATTTATTTCACCTTTATTTAACCAGGTAAGAAGCCAGTTGAGAACAAGTTCTCATTTACAACTGCGACCTGGCCAAAAATAAAGCAAAGCAGTGCGATTAAAAACAACAACACAGAGTTACATATGGGGTAAAACAAAACATACTGTCAATAACACAATAGAAAATCTATATACAGTGTGTGCAAATGTAGCAAGTTATGGAGGTAAGGCAATAAATAGGCTATAGTGCAAAATAATTACAATTAGTATTAACACTGGAATGATAGATGTGCAAGAGATGATGTGCAAATAGAGATACTAGGGTGCAAATGAGCAAAATAAATAACAATATAGGGATGAGGTAGTTGGGTGGGCTAATTTCAGATGGGCTGTGTACAGGTGCAGTGATCGGTAAGGTGCTCTGACAACTGATGCTTAAAGTTAGTGAGGGAGATAAGAGTCTCCAGCTTCAGAGATTTTTGCAATTCGTTCCAGTCATTGGCAGCAGAGAACTGGAAGGAATGGCGACCAAAGGAGGTGTTGGCTTTGGGGATGACCAGTGAGATATACCTGCTGGAGCGCATACTACGGGTGGGTGTTGCTATGGTGACCAATGAGCTAAGATAAGGCGGGGATTTGCCTAGCAGTGATTTATAGATGGCCTGGAGCCAGTGGGTTTGACGACGAATATGTAGTGAGGACCAGCCAACAAGAGCGTACAGGTCACAGTGGTGGGTAGTATATGGGGCTTTGGAGACAAAACGGATGGCACTGTGATAGACTACATCCAATTTGCTGAGTAGAGTGTTGGAGGCTATTTTGTAAATGACATCGCCAAAGTCAAGGATCGGTAGGATAGTTTGTTTTACGAGGGCATGTTTGGCAGCATGAGTGAAGGAGGCTTTGTTCCGAAATAGGAAGCTGATTCTGGATTTAACTTTGGATTGGAGATTCTTAATGTGAGTCTGGAAGGAGAGTTTACAGTCTAACCAGACACCTAGGTATTTGTAGTTGTCCACATACTCTAGGTCAGACCCGTCGAGAGTAGTGATTCTAGTCGGGTGGGCGGGTGCCAGCAGCGTTCGATTGAAGAGCATACATTTAGTTTTACTAGTGTTTAAGAGCAGTTGGATGCTACTGAAGGAGTGTTGTATGGCATTGAAGCTCGTTTGGAGGTTTGTTAACACAGTGTCCAATGAAGGGCCAGATGTATACAAAATGGTGTCGTCTGCGTAGAGGTGGATCTAAGAGTCACCAGCAGCAAGAGCGACATCATTGATATACACAGAGAATAGAGTCGGCCCGAGAATTGAACCCTGTGGCACCCCCAGAGAGACTGCCATAGGTCCAGACAATAGGCCCTCCGATTTGACACATTGAACTCTATCTGAGAAGTAGTTGGTGAACCAGGCAAGGCAGTCATTTGAGAAACCAAGGCTTTTTAGTCTGCCAATAAGAATGTGGTGGTTGACAGAGTCGAAAGCCTTGCAGTGGTTGCAGTGGAGGGTGCAGAGCTGGTGGCCGGGGTCGTGGTAGCCAGGTGGAACGCATGGCCAGCCGTAGCATAATGTTTGTTGAAATTCTCGATTATTGTATATTTATCGGTGGTGATAGTGTTTCCTAGCCTCAGTGCAGTGGGCAGCTGGGAGGAAGTGCTCTTATTCTCCATGGACTTTACAGTGTCCCAAAACTTTTTGGAGTTAGTGCTACAGGATGCACATTTCTGTTTGAAAAAGTTAGCCTTTGCTTTCCTAACTGCTTGTGTATATTGGTTCCTAACTTCCCTGAAAAGTTGCATATCGCGAGGGCTATTTGATGCTAATGCAGTACGCCACAGGATGTTTTTGTGCTGGTCAAGGGCAGTCAAGTCTGAGGAGAACCAGGGGCTATATCTGTTCTTAGTTCTGTATTTTTTGAATGGGGCATGCTTATTTAAGATTGAGAGGAAATTACTTTTAAGGAACAACCAGGCATCCTCTACTGATGGAATGAGATCTATATCCATCCAGGATACCTGGGCCAGGTCAATTAGAAAGGGAGTGTTTGACAGTGATGAGGGGTGGTCGTTTGACCGCGGACCCGTTATGGACACAGGCAATAAGGCAGTGATCGCTGAGATCCTGGTTGAAGACAGCGGAGGTGTATTTAGAGGGTAAGTTAGTCAGGATGATATCTTTGAGGGTACCCATGTTAACGGATTTAGGGTTGTACCTGGTAGGTTCGTTGATAATTTGTGTGAGATTGAGGGCATCTAGTTTGGATTGTAAGATGGCCGGGGTGTTAAGCGTATCCCAATTTAGGTCACCAAGCAGTACGAACTCTGAGGATAAATGGGGGGCAATCAATTCACATATGGTGTCCAGGGCACAGCTGGGGGCTGAGGGGGGTCTGTAGCAAGCAGCAACAGTGAGAAACTTATTTCTGGAAAGGTGGATTTTTAGAAGTAGAAGCTCAAACTGTTTGGGCACAGACCTGGATAGTATGATAGAGCTCTGCAGGCTATCTCCAATGACTGGAACAAACTGCAAAAATCTCTGAAGCTGGAGACACTTATCTCCCTCACTAACTTTAAGCATCAGTTGTCAGAGCACCTTACCGATCACTGCACCTGTACACAGCCCATCTGAAATTAGCCCACCCAACTACCTCATCCCTATATTGTTATTTATTTTGCTCATTTACACCCCAGTATCTCTATTTGCACATCATCTCCTGCACATCTATTATTCCAGTGTTAATACTAAATTGTAATTATTTTGCACTATGGCCTATTTATTGCCTTACCTCCATAACTTACTACATTTGCACACACTGTATATATATTTTCTATTGTGTTATTGACTCTACGTTTTGTTTATCCCATATGTAACTCTGTGTTGTTGTTGATTTTATCGCACTGCTGTCACATTCGTTGTATAAAGGATCGGACCAAGGTGCAGCGTGGTATGCGTACATGGTCGTTTATTATTATAAACACACAAAATAACAAAAGCAACTGAACGTGAAGTTCAAGAGGCTAAACATCCAACAAGCCAAACAGAAACAATATCCCACAACTAAAGGTAGGCAAAATGGCTGCCTAAGTATGATCTCCAATCAGAGACAACGATCGACAGCTGCCTCTGATTGGGAACCACACCCAGCCAACATAGAAATATATAACATAGATATGTCAACATTCACACCCTGACCAAACTAACTAGAGAATAACAGGGTTCTCAAGGTCAGGGCGTGACAACTGCTTCGCTTTATCTTGGCCAGGTCGCAGTTGTAAATGAGAACTTGTTCTCAACTGTCTTACCTGGTTAAATAAAGGTTAAATAAAAAATATAAAAAATAAAACACACCTGAACACTTTACAAGATAAAGGATAGAGATGTTTTGTTGATGCTGAGAATGGAATGTATATGTTTTTTAAATAACATTCTTAGAACGATCTTTGAACGTACTAATGTTTGCTTGGGGTTTTTATGGAACGTTTTCTTAATGTTCTGAGAACATGACTTTAAATAGAACCATGAGGAAACCTGTAGGAAAAGTTATGCTGAAGTACTGAAATTCCGACCTAAGAAATACATGGTTCTCAGAACATTATGTGTTAGCTGGGTATCCTGCACCATTCCCAGAACGTTATGTGTTAGCTGGGTATCCTGCACCATTCCCAGAACGTTGTGGGAAGGTTGTATGTGTCACACCCTGACTTATGGGACTCTAGTATGTTGAGTCAGGGTGTGGAGATCTATCTTGTTATTTCTATGTTTACTTTCTAGGTGTTGTATTTCTATGTTTGGCCGGGTGTGATTCCCAATCAGAGGCAGCTGTCGCTCGTTGTCTCTGATTGGGGATCATACTTAAGGCAGCCAGTTTGCAATCATTAGTTGTGGGATCTTGCTCCGTGTAGAGGCTTGTGTATTGTGTTTAGCCTGAGGACTTCACGTTACATTGTTTTGTTGTTTTGTTCGTGTGTTTATCGTTGTAATAAACATGTATGCTTTTCACGCTGCGCCTTGGTCTGACCCGTCCTTAAACGAACGTGACAGTATGCAAAACATCCAGAGGACAGCCACGCTCTCACCAAGCTCTAAGAATCATATGGTTCTCAGAACGTTATATGCTAGCTGGGAGGAGTGTGCAGTGAGAAGTTTGGGTGATTCATATTTGGGGTAATGGTAAGCTATTGACGGAGAACTGTTGATAACTGATTTGGGGTGAGGGTAAGATAATGAGGGAGGACTGTTGATAACTGATTTGGGGTAATGGTAAGGGAGGGACGTACAGCTGATTTGGGGAGAGTTGGGCTGTGCAGCAGATTTGGGGAGAGTTGGGGAGAGCAGCTGATTTGGGGAGAGCAGCTGATTTGGGGAGAGTTGGGAAGAGCAGCTGATTTGGGGAGAGTTGAGGAGAGCAGCTGATTTGGGGAGAGTTGAGGAGAGACCATCTGATTTGGGGAGAGTTGAGGAGAGCAGTTGATTTGGGGAGAGCAGCTGATTTGGGGAGAGTTGGGAAGAGCAGCTGATTTGGGGAGAGTTGAGGAGAGCAGCTGATTTGGGGAGAGTTGAGGAGAGACCATCTGATTTGGGGAGAGTTGAGGAGAGCAGTTGATTTGGGGAGAGCAGCTGATTTGGGGAGAGTTGGGAAGAGCAGCTGATTTGGGGAGAGTTGAGGAGAGCAGCTGATTTGGGGAGAGTTGGGAAGATCAGCTAATTTTGGGATAGTTGAGGAGAGAAGCTGATTTGGGGAGAGTTGAGGAGAGCAGCTGATTTGGGGAGAGTTGGGAAGAGCAGCTGATTTGGGGAGAGTTGGGAAGAGCAGCTGATTTGGGGAGAGTTGAGGAGAGCAGCTGATTTGGGGAGAGTTGAGGAGAGCAGCTGATTTGGGGAGAGTTGGGAAGAGCAGCTGATTTGGGGAGAGTTGAGGAGAGAAGCTGATTTGGGGAGAGTTGAGGAGAGCAGCTGATTTGGGGAGAGTTGAGGAGAGCAGCTGATTTGGGGAGAGTTGGGAAGAGCAGATGATTTGGGGAGAGTTGAGGAGAGCAGCTGATTTGGGGAGAGCAGCTGATTTGGAGAGAGAAGCTGATTTGGGGAGAAATGGGAAGAGCAGCTGATTTGGGGAGAGTTGGGAAGAGCAGCTGATTTGGGGAGAGTTGGGAAGAGCAGCTGATTTGGGGAGAGTTGAGGAGAGCAGCTGATTTGGGGAGAGTTGAGGAGAGACCATCTGATTTGGGGAGAGTTGAGGAGAGCAGTTGATTTTGGGAGAGCAGCTGATTTGGAGAGAGTTGGGAAGATCAGCTAATTTTGGGATAGTTGAGGAGAGAAGCTGATTTGGGGAGAGTTGAGGAGAGCAGCTGATTTGGGGAGAGTTGAGGAGAGCAGCTGATTTGGGGAGAGTTGAGGAGAGCAGCTGATTTGGGGAGAGTTGAGGAGAGCAGCTGATTTGGGCAGAGTTGAGGAGAGCAGCTGATTTGGGGAGAGTTTGAAGAGAGCAGCTGATTTGGGGAGAGTTGAGGAGAGCAGCTGATTTGGGGAGAGTTGAGGAGAGCAGCTGATTTGGGGAGAGTTTGAAGAGAGCAGCTGATTTGGGGAGAGTTGGGGAGAGCAGCTGATTTGGGGAGAGTTTGAAGAGAGCAGCTGATTTGGGGAGAGTTTGAAGAGAGCAGCTGATTTGGGGAGAGTTGAGGAGAGCAGCTGATTTGGGGAGAGTTGAGGAGAGAAGCTGATTTGGGGAGAGTTGAGGAGAGCAGCTGATTTGGGGAGAGTTGGGGAGAGAAGCTGATTTGGGGAGAGTTGAGGAGAGCAGCTGATTTGGGGAGAGTTTTGAAGAGAGCAGCTGATTTGGGGAGAGTTGAGGAGAGAGCAGCTGATTTGGGGAGAGTTGGGGAGAGAAGCTGATTTGGGGAGAGTTGAGGAGAGCAGCTGATTTGGGGAGAGTTGAGGAGAGCAGCTGATTTGGGGAGAGTTGAGGAGAGAGCAGCTGATTTGGGGAGAGTTGGGGAGAGAAGCTGATTTGGGGAGAGTTGAGGAGAGCAGCTGATTTGGGGAGAGTTGAGGAGAGCAGCTGATTTGGGGAGAGTTGAGGAGAGCAGCTGATTTGGGGAGAGTTGGGGAGAGAAGCTGATTTGGGGAGAGTTGAG
>LR778265.1:56098736-56121236 GCA_902810595.1 Coregonus sp. 'balchen' | reverse complement strand
CTGCAGGGTGGCCGGCTAAACCGATCTCAAAAGGATGACTGGGTTGTGGAAGATAGGCTCCTCTCACACTCACAACACAGGCTCCTACACCCCCTTCTCATGTGGGCCTTAGTAGCTGCCAGGCCCTCAGCACCGCAGAGTAAAAATCAGAGAGACCTGCTGTACTCAGCCTCTCCAGTCTCATGATGAACGGCTGCCGGTCCAACCCTAATCCGCCAGCTCTCCTCAGCAGCGAGCATGCTGGTTCCCTCCATCCGACATCAGTATGGTACAGCAGTCTCTGAGCCGCCTTTAGTCGGAATGCAGCCACCCTGCTCTCCAGTTCCACCAGGCCCTGTCCTCCTTCGTGGACAGACATATACAACACTGCCGCCCTCAGCCAGTGATGGCCCGACCAGAAAAAATCCACCAGCTTGCGTTGCAGGTCTGCGAGCAGCCCGGCGGGGGGGTTGAGGACAGCCAGTTTATGCCACAGGGAAGATGCCACCAGGTTGTTGATTATCAGCCCCTCCCTCTATATGACACTTGGGACAGGAGCCACCTCCACCTGGCCAGTCTTGACACCACTGCCTGTGACAGCCCCTCCCAGTTCTTCCTGACCCACCTCTCAGAGCCCAGGTACACACCCAAAATTTTAAGCATTCACAGCCCCACTGCAAATCGCCTATCCCTCCATGCCCCACATAACAGAGCTTTGCTCTTGCCCCAGTTCACCTTAGCTGACGAAGCTCCCTCGTACACCTTCAGACTAGTCTCTAGTGCCTGCATGTCCTGTCCATCCCTGACCATCACAGAGACGTCATCTGCATACGCCGACACTGCCATGCCTGTCAACACACCAATGCCTGTCCAGCACACTCCCTGCAGTCTCCTGAAGGCTCAATGGCTAGTGTATATAACTGGCCTGATAGAGGGCATCCTTGTCTAATGCCCCGCCTCACCCAGACTGGCCTACTGAGCCCCCCTCCCACCTTGACACTCTAGATCCAAACTGTTACAGACCCATATCCATCCTGCCCTGCCTTTCAAAAGTTTTTGAAAGCCAAGTCAACAAACAGATCACCGACCATTTCGAATCCCACCGTACCTTCTCCGCTATGCAATCCGGTTTCCGAGCTGGTCATGGGTGCACTTCAGCCACGCTCAAGGTCCTAAACGATATTATAACCGCGATCGATAATAGACAGTACTGTGCAGCCGTTTTCATTGACCTGGCCAAGGCTTTCGACTCTGTCAACCACCGCATTCTTATTGGCAGACTAAATAGCCTTGGTTTCTCAAATGACTGCCTCGCCTGGTTCACCAACTACTTATCAGATAGAGTTCAATGTGTCAAATCGGAGGGCCTGTTGTCTGGACCTATGGCAGTCTCTATGGGGGTGCCACAGGGTTCAATTCTTGGGCCGACTCTTTTCTCTGTGTATATCAATGACGTCGCTCTTGCTGCTGGTGACTCTCAGATCCATCTCTACGCAGACGACACCATTTTGTATACATCTGGCCCTTCATTGGACACTGTGTTAACAAACCTCCAAATGAGCTTCAATGCCATACAACACTCCTTCAGTAGCCTCCAACTGCTCTTAAACACTAGTAAAACTAAATGCATGCTCTTCAACCGAACGCTGCTTGCACCCGCCCACCCGACTAGAATCACTACTCTCGACGGGTCTGACCTAGAGTATGTGGACAACTACAAATATCTAGGTGTCTGGTTAGACTGTAAACTCTCCTTCCAGACTCACATTAAGAATCTCCAATCCAAAGTTAAATCTAGAATCGGTTTCCTATTTCGCAACAAAGCCTCCTTCACTCATGCTGCCAAACATGCCCTCGTAAAACTGACTATCCTACCGATCCTTGACTTCGGCGATGTGATTTACAAAATAGCCTCCAACACTCTACTCAGCAAATTGGATGTAGTCTATCACAGTGCCATCCGTTTTGTCTCCAAAGCCCCATATACTACCCACCACTGTGACCTGTACGCTCTTGTTGGCTGGTCCTCACTACATATTCGTCGCCAAACCCACTGGCTCCAGGCCATCTATAAATCACTGCTAGGCAAATCCCCACCTTATCTTAGCTCATTGGTCACCATAGCAACACCCACCCGTAGTCTGCGCTCCAGCAGGTATATCTCACTGGTCATCCCCAAAGCCAACACCTCCTTTGGCCGCCATTCCTTCCAGTTCTCTGCTGCCAATGACTGGAACAAATTGCAAAAATCTCTGAAACTGGAGACACTTATCTCCCTCACTAACTTTAAGCATCAGTTGTCAGAGCACCTTACCGATCACTGCACCTGTACACAGCCCATCTGAAATTAGCCCGCCCAACTACCTCATCCCTATATTGTTATTTATTTTGCACATTTGTACCCCAGTATCTCTATTTGCACATCATCTCTTGCACATCTATCATTCCAGTGTTAATAATAATTGTAATTATTTTGCACTATAGCCTATTTATTGCCTTACCTCCATAACTTGCAACATTTGCACACACTGTATATATATTTATTTCTGTTGTATTTTTGACTTTGTTTTGTTTTACCCCATATGTAACTCTGTGTTGTTGTTTTTATCGCACTGCTTTGCTTTATCTTGGCCAGGTCGCAGTTGTAAATGAGAACTTGTTCTCAACTGGTTTACCTGGTTAAATGAAGGTGAAATAAATAAAATAAAATAAATGACGCCCCAGCATACAACATCTTCACATAGGCCAAAAACCTTTCCCCAAACCCAAACACAGACATCATGGTCCACTCTATCAAAAGCCTTCTCTTGGTCTAAAGAGACCAGTCCAAAGTTCACATTAGAAACTCTTGACAAGTCCAACGTGTCCCTGATTAAGAACATGTTGTCCATGATTGAGCGTCCTGGTACACAATATGTCTGGTCCTTGTGTACTATAGAGTCCAGATGGGACTTCAGTCTGTTAGCGAGGACCTTGGCAAATATATTGTAGTCCGCACAGAGCAATGCTCCAGTTCTTAAGTTCACACAAGTCCGCTTTCTTGAACAGGAGAGTCAGAGCTGCCCAGACGACAGCTCATCGGCAACTCTCCCACCCCGACACACTCAAGCAACACGCAAAGGAAGTCCAGTCCAATTATTCCCCAGAATATTTTATACAACTCCACTGGGAGTCCATCGACCCATGGTGCACAGCCGGGGGATATCTGGGTTACGGCCTCTGCCAGTTCATGGAACAACAGGGGAATGTCCATTTCATCCTTCTGTGTCAGAGAGAGCTTAGGGAGTTCTGCAAACAAAACCTGAGCACACATAGGATCACACAGTTCTGCGCCATACAACTCAGTATAAAACTCCACAGTCCGCTCCCGCATCCCCCCCACCACAGAGGTCACCCGCCCAGCCGACAGCTGTAGACAATGAATATACTTCACCGCTCTGTCTTTCCAAACCAAAGAAGAAGGAGCTGGGAGCATCCATCTCCTACAGCATGGAGAACCTAGCTCTTACAAGTGCTCCCTTTGCTTTAACCTGTAAAAAACGGGTCCCCTATGTAGTTCTGCTAAATTAGCCTGGAGGCCTACATTGCCTTGCCCCACCAGCTCTACCTCCACCTCACTGATACTATGCTCGAGTTCCCCTAATACTCTCTTAGCCTCTGAAGATGAGAGAGCTGTATACTGTTGACAAAAAAGCCGAATTTGGACTTTTCCCACATCCCACCATTGACTGAGAGACTCATACTCCTCTCTTCGCTGCCCCCACTTTTCCCAAAAAGTCTGGAAACTTGAACAAAAGATGGCATCTTGTAAGAGCCCGTTTCCACCAGAGCCCCAACTTCATTCACCACATCACTATGCCTCTCCTGCAGAAACAACACCTGTACTTTTTTTTGTTTTACATATTCACCCAACAGACTCCTCTTTCCCACATCTCTGGCGCCATTTATATTAAGTGAGCCTACCTGAAGAGTCTCCATAAGAAATGGGAGAAAAGACAGCAAAGAAAGACACCAATAGCAAAGCTCAAAAAGCCTCAGTGCCAGAAAAAAATGATTCATCTAAACAGCATCTGAAGGTATACACTTACGCACGGTTTTGACCCACTTCCTCAACCTAAAATGTTTCCTGGGTGAGAGGACACCATGCCCCTCATTTTTCATAGTGTGTTGTACTGATCTTTCAAACTTTCCCGGATCGCAAAAAGTTGAACCTTCGTTTTCCCTTTAGTCTCATTCAGGATCCTTGACAGTTCCCTCACCGTGTACTTTGACCCCTCTGCTGACTGGCTGTCAGCTCTGGACCCATTGAGGAGGAGTCTGAAAAGAACGCTTCCTCATCTTCCTCAGACTCACCTTCCTCCTCCTCATCTCCATCTCCCAACCTGACAATCTGCCCTTCCTCTCTTATCGGGGCCTCCCCCTCAGCACCAGGCAAAGGTTCCTTGGTGCCTTTGACCCCCCCCCCCCCCCCCCCCCCCCCCCCCCAGTCGCTTCCCCTTCCCCACTATACTCTCCTGACTAGGCCCAGCCTCATCTACACCACCATCTATAGCATGACTAGGCCCAGCCTTATCTACACCACCATCTATAGCATGACTAGAACCAGCCTCTGCTGCCTGAGTCTCATGGCCCCCTGCATGTTGACCTTGATTTCCCCCACTGGCACTTTTACCCTCACCTTGTCTTGATGTGGGCATGCAAAGCTCTTATGCCCCAAATCCCCACACTCAAAAACACTGCAGACTGTTTGTGCCTGCAAACCCTGCGTAGAGCACCTCCCCATGCCTCACTTTAAAATGCACATTTAACTGTTGATCGCCGTGCTCTACCAGCTGAGCTACAGAGGAAGAAAAGAGCCGTTCAATTCTATAACCACTTAAAAGGAAACGATTCCCAAACCTTCCATAACAAAGCCATCACCTACAGAGAGATTAACCTGGAGAAGAGTCCCCTAAGCAAGCTGGTCCTGGGTGTCTGTTCACAAACACAAACAGACCCCACAGAGCCCCAGGACAACAACGCAATTAGACCCAACCAAATCATGAGAAAACTAAAAAGACAATTACTTGACACATTGGAAAGAATATTTTTAAAAAACAGAGCAAGCTAGGATGCTATTTGGCCCTAAACAGAGAGTATATAGTGGCAGAATACTGACCACTGTGACTGACCCAAACTCAAGGAAAGCTTTGACTATTTACAGATTCAGTGAGCATTGCCTTGCTATTGAGAAAGGTCACCGTAGGCAGACATGACTCTCAAGAGAAGACAGGCTATGTGCACCCTGCCCACAGAATGAGGTGGAAACTGAGCTGCACTTCCTAACCTCCTGCCAAATGAATGACCATACTAGAGACACATATTTCCCTCAGATTACACAGCCCCACAAAGAATTTGAAAACAAATCCAATTTTGATAAACTCCCATATCTATTGGGTGAAATTCCACAGTATACCATCACAGCAGCAAGATGTGTGACCTGTTGCCACAAGAAAAGGGCAACCAGTGAAGAACAAACACCATTGTAAAAACAACCCATATTTATGTTTATTTATTTTCCCTTTTGTATTTTAACTATTTGCTCATTGTTACAACACTGTATATAGACATAATATGACATTTGAAATGTCTTTATTCTTTTGGAACTTCTGAGTGTAATGTTTACTGTTCATATTTTATTGTTTATTTCACTTTTGTTTATTATCTATTTCACTTGCTTTGGCAATGTTAACATATGTTTCCCATGCCAATAAAGCCCTTAAATTGAATTGAGAGAGATACAGAGAGAATAAATGTTAGTGATGGGTGGAAACTCAGGATACTAGACAACAAGGACTCTGAGTCATCTAATATAAATCTCTATAAGTCTGGAAAAGTATTGGTACAGGGCAACACCAAACAGTTCCAGCTGGACTTTCACCTAATCAAAGAAATAACTCAGCCACCCTGATAGCCCTCATGACGACCCCCCCCCCCCCCCCCCCCACCCCCCCCACCCCACATATTGTACTCCGTATGGACTCAAACGGGAAATACATACAAGAAAATAAACTTTTTCCCAAACACATAGTGTCTAAACTCTGGTGTCCAAACACCCAGCGCACCCTAGACCTTTTGTCTGAGGACCAACTAGGATCACCCAGCCACATAATAATACACACAGGCACAAACGACCTGAGAACACAGCAGGAAAGGGTGGCCACAGCACTCAAGGGAGTGATAGAAAAAGCTTCTACTTTCCCCAATGCACAAGTGGTTATCTCAACTCTGCTACCACGAAAAGACTTCCACCCTGCTACCATACAGTGGGTAAATTCAAGTATTTCCTGTGACTGTGCCTCAAAACCTAATGTCTACCTGGCCCACCACTCCACCCTGGACGTGAACAGCCTTTACAACCAGGTCCACCTATACAAGGCAGCAGTGCCCACCTTCGCCCGGACCCTAAAGGATATCGCCCTCAACCACAGACCACATCTACACCCCCACCCCCACCAATTAACACCTCACCAAGTCAACCATGCCCACACCCCATTTAGGCCCCCTCAGATCAGACCGCCCCACCTACCCACCCCATGCCCCCCACTCCTGCAAAGAGGGCCTCAACATGAAAGTCACACATACGCCCAGGCCGTGAGCAGGCAAACAGGCCCAACCCCCACTCTTACACTAGCCCAAGCCAATGGCATGTACCAGATGCTCAGCAGGCTCTGCTCACAATTACTGGCCTGAGGCCAAACCACACGACCAACAACATTAGACACTTTATGGAACACAAACCCTTCATCTGCCTTTGGCCTAAAGAGAAGGAACCTGGACTTCACCAAAGAAATCAGAAATACAGACATTGTCATCCTACAAGAAACATGGTATAGAGGAGACGGACCCACTGGTTGCCCTCTAGGTTACAGAGAGCTGGTAGTCCCATCCACCAAACTACCAGGTGTGAAACAGGGAAGGGACTCAGGGGGTATGCTAATTTGGTATAGAGCAGACCTAACTCACTCTATTAAATTAATCAAAACAGGAAAATTTTACATTTGGCTAGAAATTAAAAAGGAAATTATCTCAACAGAGAAAAATGTCCTCCTGTGTGCTACCTATGTCCCCCCACTAGAATCCCCATACTTTAATGAAGACAGCTTCTCCATCCTGGAGGGGGAAATCAATAATTTCCAGACCCAGGGACATGTACTAGTATTTGGTGACCTAAATGCCAGAACTGGACAAGAACCTGACACCCTCAGCACACAGGGGGACAAACACCTACCTTGAGGTGACATCATTCCCTCCCCCATATGCCCCCCTAGACACAACTACGACAACATAACCAACAAAAACGAGTCACAACTCCTGCAGCTCTGTCGCACTCTGGGTTTGTACATAGTCAATGGTAGGCTTCGAGGAGACTCCTATGGTAGGTACACCTACAGCTCATCTCTTGACAGTAGGACTGTAGACTACTTTATCACTGACCTCAACCCAGAGTCTCTCTGAGCATTCACGGTCAGCCCACTGACACCCCTATCAGACCACAGCAAAATCACAGTCTATTTGAACAGAGCAATACTCAATCATGAGGCATCAAAGCCAAAGGAACTGAATAATATTAAGAAATGCTATAGAGGGAAGGGAAGTAGTGTCGAAACCTACCAACAAACAATTAGGCAACAACAAATTCAAAACATTCTAGACAACTTCCTAGACAAAATGTTCCACTGTAATAGTGAAGGTGTAAACTTGGCAGTAGAAAACCTAAACAATATATTTGACCTCTCAGCTTCCCTATCAAATCTAAAAATCTCTAACAGAAAACCGAAGAAAAGTAACAACAGTGACAAATGGTTTGATGAAGAATGCAAAAACTTAAGAAATAAATTGAGAAACCTATTCAACATAAAACATAGAGACCCAGAAAACCTGAGCCTACGCCTTCACTATGGTGAATCACTAAAACAACACAGAAATACACTACGGTGTCAAGGTGTGCTGTATGTGGAAGGTGCGGGAATCAGGACACAGAAGCTTCGTACAACAGTCTTTAGTGATTAAATACGAGCAAAAGTGTCCGGAGACGAGCGATACGCACACAGGCGTAAACAAACAGGAAAAATACATGAGCGCACACAAAGTGCGAAAACCTCTCCTAACACACAAGGAGGGAAAACCAATACCGACACGAAGACAGGACGCTCAATAACACACAACACATGACTAACAAAACGAGAAATTATAGGACACATAATCAACGCTAACTAACCACAGGTGTACAACAATCAGACAAAAGCAAACGAACATAGAAACATACAACGGTGGCAGCTAGTACTCCGGGGACGATGACCGCCGAAACCTGCCCGAGCAAGGAGGAGGAGCAGCCTCGGCAGATTCCGTGACATACGGAAAAAGAAGGAACAGCATGCCAGAAATCAGCTCAATGTAATTGAAGAATCCATAGACTCTAACCACTTCTAGGAAAATTGGAAAACACTAAACAAACAACAACACGAAGAGCTATCTATCCAAAATGGAGATGTATGGGTAAACCACTTCTCCAATCTTTTTCGCCCTATAACAAAAAACAAACAGCAAAAAAATATACATGATCAAATGCAGATCTTAGAATCAACTATTAAAGACTACCAGAACCCACTGGATTCTCCAATTACATTGAATGAACTACAGGACAAAATACAGACCTTCCAACCCAAAAAGGCCTGTGGTGTTGATGGTATCATCAATGAAATGATAAAATATATAGACCACAAATTCCAATTGGCTATAATTAAACTCTTTAACATCATCCTTAGCTCTGGCATCTTCCCCAATATTTGGAACCAAGGACTGATAACCCCAATCCACAAAAGTGGAGACAAATTTGACCCCAATAACTACCGTGGGATATGCGTCAACAGCAACCTTGGGAAAATCCTCTGCATTATCATTAACAGCAGACTAGTTTATTTCCTCAGTGAAAACAATGTACTGAGCAAATGTCAAATTGTTTTTTTACCAAATTACCATATGACAGACCACGTATTCACCCTGCACACCCGAATTGACAAACAAACAAACCAAAACAAAGACAAAGTCTTCTCATGCTTTGTTGATTTCAAAAAAGCTTTTGACTCAATTTTGCATGAGCTTCTGCTATACAAATTGATTGTAAGGGGATTGGGGGAAAAACATACAACATTATAAAATCCATGTACAAAAACAACAAGTGTGCGGTTAAAATTGGCTAAAAAGACACACATTTCTTTCCACAGGGCCGTGGTGTGAGACAGGGATGCAGTTTAAGCCCCACCCTCTTCAACATATACAGTGGGGGAAAAAAGTATTTAGTCAGCCACCAATTGTGCAAGTTCTCCCACTTAAAACGATGAGAGAGGCCTGTAATTTTCATCATAGGTACACGTCAACTATGACAGACAAAATGAGAAAAAAAAATCCAGAAAATCACATTGTAGGATTTTTTATGAATTTATTTGCAAATGATGGTGGAAAATAAGTATTTGGTCAATAACAAAAGTTTCTCAATACTTTGTTATATACCCTTTGTTGGCAATGACACAGGTCAAACGTTTTCTGTAAGTCTTCACAAGGTTTTCACACACTGTTGCTGGTATTTTGGCCCATTCCTCCATGCAGATCTCCTCTAGAGCAGTGATGTTTTGGGGCTGTCACTGGGCAACACAGACTTTCAACTCCCTCCAAAGATTTTCTATGGGGTTGAGATCTGGAGACTGGCTAGGCCACTCCAGGACCTTGAAATGCTTCTTACGAAGCCACTCCTTCGTTGCCCGGGCGGTGTGTTTGGGATCATTGTCATGCTGAAAGACCCAGCCACGTTTCATCTTCAATGCCCTTGCTGATGGAAGGAGGTTTTCACTAAAAATCTCACGATACATTGCCCCATTCATTCTTTCCTTTACACGGATCAGTCGTCCTGGTCCCTTTGCCGAAAAACAGCCCCAAAACATGATGTTTCCACCCCCATGCTTCACAGTAGGTATGGTGTTCTTTGGATGCAACTCAGCATTCTTTGTCCTCCAAACACGACGAGTTGAGTTTTTACCAACAAGTTCTATTTTGGTTTCATCTGACCATATGACATTCTCCCAATCCTCTTCTGGATCATCCAAATGCACTCTAGCAAACTTCAGACGGGCCTGGACATGTACTGGCTTAAGCAGGGGGACACGTCTGGCACTGCAGGATTTGAGTCCCTGGCGGCGTAGTGTGTTACTGATGGTAGGCTTTGTTACTTTGGTCCCAGCTCTCTGCAGGTCATTCACTAGGTCCCCCCGTGTGGTTCTGGGATTTTTGCTCACCGTTCTTGTGATCATTTTGACCCCACGGGGTGAGATCTTGCGTGGAGCCCCAGATCGAGGGAGATTATCAGTGGTCTTGTATGTCTTCCATTTCCTAATAATTGCTCCCACAGTTGATTTCTTCAAACCAAGCTGCTTACCAATTGCAGATTCAGTCTTCCCAACCTGGTGCAGGTCTACAATTTTGTTTCTGGTATCCTTTGACAGCTCTTTGGTCTTGGCCATAGTGGAGTTTGGAGTGTGACTGTTTGAGGTTGTGGACAGGTGTCTTTTATACTGATAACAAGTTCAAACAGGTGCCATTAATACAGGTAACGAGTGGAGGACATAGGAGCCTCTTAAAGAAGAAGTTACAGGTCTGTGAGAGCCAGAAATCTTGCTTGTTTATAGGTGACCAAATACTTATTTTCCACCGTAATTTGCAAATAAATTCATTAAAAATCCTACAATGTGATTTTCTGGAAAAACATTTCTCAATTTGTCTGTCATAGTTGACGTGTACCTATGATGAAAATTACAGGCCTCTCTCATCTTTTTAAGTGGGAGAACTTGCACAATTGGTGGCTGACTAAATACTTTTTTTCCCCACTGTATATCAACTAATTGCCGAGGGCACTAGAACATTCTGCAGCACCCGGCCTCACCCTACTAGAACCTGAAGTCAAATGTCTACTGTTTGCTGATGATCTGGTGCTTCTGTCACCAACCAAGGAGGGCCTACGGCAGCACCTAGATCTTCTGCACAGATTCTGTCAGACCTGGGCCCTGACAGTAAATCTCAGTAAGACAAAAATACTGGTGTTCCAAAAAAGATCCAGTTGCCAGGACCACAAATACAAATTCCATCTAGACACCGTTACCCTAGAGCACACAAAAAACTATACATACCTCGGCCTTAACATCAGCCACAGGTAACTTCCACAAAGCTGTGAACGATCTGAGAGACAAGGCAAGAATGGCCTTCTATGCTATCAAAAGGAAAATAACATTTGACATACCAATTAGGATCTGGCTAAAAATACTTGAATCAGTTATAGAACCCATTTGCCCTTCATGGTTGTGAGGTCTGGGGTCCGCTCACCAATCAAGAATTCACAAAATGGGACAAACACCAAATTGAGACTCTGCATGCAGAATTCTGCAAAAATATCCTCTGTGTTCAACGAAAAACACTAAAATAATGCATGCAGAGCAGAATTAGGCCGATACCCGCTAATTACCAAAATCCAGAAAAGAGCCGTTAAATTCTATAACCACTTAAAAGGAAACGATTCCCAAAACTTCCATAACAAAGCCATCACCTACAAAGAGATGAACTTGGAGAAGAGTCCCCTAAGTAAGCTGGTCCTGGGGCTCTGTTCACAAACACAAACAGACCCCACCGAGCCCTAGGACAACAATACAATTATACCCAACCAAATCATGAGAACACAAAAAGAGAATTACTTGACACATTGGAAAGAATTAACAAAAAAACAGAGCAAACTAGAATGCTATTTAGCTCTAAACAGAGAGTACACAGTGGCAGAATACCTGACCACTGTGACTGACCCAAACTTAAGGAAAGCTTTGACTATGTACAGACTCAGTGAGCATAGCCTTGCTATTGAGAAAGGCCGCCGTAGGCAGACCTGGCTCTCAAGGGAAGACAGGTTATGTGCACACTGCCCACAAAATGAGGTGGAAACTGAGCTGCACTTCCTAACCTCCTGCCAAATGTATGACCATATTAGAGACACATATTTCCCTCAGATTACAGAGATCCACAAAGAATTTGAAAACAAACCCACATTTGATAAACTCCCTTATCTACTGGATGAAAAACCACAGTGTGCCATCACAGCAGCAAGATTTGTGACCTGTTGCCACAAGAAATTGGCAACCAGTGAAGAACAAACACCATTGTAAATACAACACATATTTATGTTTATTTATTTTCCCATTTGTACTTTAACTATTTGCACATTGTTACAACACTGTATATAGACATAATATGACATTTGAAATGTCTTTATTCTTTTGGAACTTCTGAGTGTAATGTTTACTGTTAATATTTATTGTTTATTTCACTTTTGTTTACTATCTACTTCACTTGCTTTGGCAATGTTAACACACGTTTCCCATGCCAATAACGCCCTTAAATTGAATTGAATTGAATTGAGAGAGAGAGAGACACACAGCACTACTAGACCAAGCCCATCACAATACAGCTCTACTAGACCCCATCACAACGCAACTCTACTAGACCCCATCACAACACAGCTCTACTAGACCCCATCACCACAACACAGCTCTACTAGACCCGGCCCATCACAACACAGCTCTACTAGACCCCATCACAACACAGCTCTACTAGACCCCATCACAACACAGCTCTACTAGACCCCATCACAACACAGCTCTACTAGACCCCATCACAACACAGCTCTACTAGACCCCATCACAACACAGCTCTACTAGACCCCATCACAACACAGCTCTACTAGACCCCATCACAACACAGCTCTACCAGACCAGGCCCATCACAACACAGCTCTACTAGACCCAGCCCATCACAACACAGCTCTACTAGACCCCATCACAACGCAACTCTACTAGACCCCATCACAACACAGCTCTACTAGACCCCATCACCACAACACAGCTCTACTAGACCCGGCCCATCACAACACAGCTCTACTAGACCCCATCACAACACAGCTCTACTAGACCCCATCACAACGCAACTCTACTAGACCCCATCACAACACAGCTCTACTAGACCCCATCACCACAACACAGCTCTACTAGACCCGGCCCATCACAACACAGCTCTACTAGACCCCATCACAACACAGCTCTACTAGACCCCATCACAACACAGCTCTACTAGACCCCATCACAACACAGCTCTACTAGACCCCATCACAACACAGCTCTACTAGACCCCATCACAACACAGCTCTACTAGACCCCATCACAACACAGCTCTACTAGACCCGGCCCATCACAACACAGCTCTACTAGACCAGGCCCATCACAACACAGCTCTACTAGACCCGGCCTATCACAACACAGCTCTACTAGACCCGGCCCATCACAACACAGCTCTACTAGACCAGGCCCATCACAACAAAGCTCTACTAGACCCCATCACAACACAGCTCTACTAGACCCCATCACCACAACACAGCTCTACTAGACCCGGCCCATCACAACACAACTCTACTAGACCCGGCCCATCACAACACAGCTCTACTAGACCAGGCCCATCACAACACAGCTCTACTAGACCCCATCACAACACAGCTCTACTAGACCCCATCGCAACACAGCTCTACTAGACCCCATCACAACACAGCTCTACTAGACCAGGCCCATCACAACACAGCTCTACTAGACCCAGCCCATCACAACACAGCTCTACTAGACCCCATCACAACACAGCTCTACTAGACCCGGCCCATCACAACACAGCTCTACTAGACCCGGCCCATCACAACACAGCTCTACTAGACCAGGCCCATCACAACACAGCTCTACTAGACCCCATCACAACACAGCTCTACTAGACCCCATCACAACACAGCACTACTAGACCCGGCCCATCACAACACAACTCTACTAGACCCGGCCCATCACAACACAACTCTACTAGACCTGGCCCATCACAACACAGCTCTACTAGACCAGGCCCATCACAACACAGCTCTACTAGACCCGGCCCATCACAACACAGCTCTACTAGACCCCATCACAACACAGCTCTACTAGACCCCATCACAACACAGCTCTACTAGACCCCATCACCACAACACAATTCTACTAGACCAGGCCCATCACAACACAGCTCTACTAGACCCCATCACAACACAGCTCTACCAGACCCCATCACAACACAGCTCTACTAGACCCCATCACAACACAGCTCTACTAGACCCAGCCCATCACAACACAGCTCTACTAGACCCCATCACAACACAGCTCTACTAGACCTGGCCCATTACAACACAGCTCTACTAGACCCGGCCCATCACAACACAGCTCTACTAGACCCGGCCCATCACAACACAACTCTACTAGACCCGGCCCATCACAACACTGCTCTACTAGACCCCATCACAACACAGCTCTACTAGACCCGGCCCATCACAACAAAACTCTACTATACCCGGCCCATCACAACACAGCTCTACTAGACCAGGCCCATCACAACACAGCTCTACTAGACCCAGCCCAGCCCATCACAACACAGCTCTACTAGACCCGGCCCATCATAACACAGCTCTACTAGACCCCATCACAACACAGCTCTACTAGACCCGGCCCATCACAACACAGCTCTACTAGACCCGGCCCATCACAACACTGCTCTACTAGACCCCATCACAACACAGCTCTACTAGACCCGGCCCATCACAACAAAACTCTACTATACCCGGCCCATCACAACACAGCTCTACTAGACCAGGCCCATCACAACACAGCTCTACTAGACCCAGCCCAGCCCATCACAACACAGCTCTACTAGACCCGGCCCATCATAACACAGCTCTACTAGACCCCATCACAACACAGCTCTACTAGACCCGGCCCATCACAACACAGCTCTACTAGACCCCATCACAACACAGCTCTACTAGACCCGGCCCATCACAACACAGCTCTACTAGACCCCATCACAACACAGCTCTACTAGACCAGGCCCATCACAACACAGCTCTACTAGACCCGGCCCATCACAACAAAACTCTACTATACCCGGCCCATCACAACAAAGCTCTACTATACCCGGCCCATCACAACACAGCTCTACTAGACCAGGCCCATCACAACACAGCTCTACTAGACCCAGCCCAGCCCATCACAACACAGCTCTACTAGACCAGGCCCATCACAACACAGCTCTACTAGACCCCATCACAACACAGCTCTACTAGACCCCATCACAACACAACTCTACTAGACCACATCACAACACAGCTCTACTAGACCCCATCACAACACAGCTCTACTAGACCCGGCCCATCACAACACAACTCTACTAGACCCGGCCCATCACAACACAGCTCTTCTAGACCAGGCCCATCACAACACAGCTCTACTAGACCCAGCCCAGCCCATCACAACACAGCTCTACTAGACCCCATCACAACACAGCTCTACTAGACCCCATCACAACACAGCTCTACTAGACCCCATCACAACACAGCTCTACCAGACCAGGCCCATCACAACACAGCTCTACTAGACCCCATCACAACACAGCTCTACTAGACCCCATCACAACACAGCTCTACTAGACCCCATCACAACACAGCTCTACTAGACCAGGCCCATCACAACACAGCTCTACTAGACCCGGCCCATCACAACAAAACTCTACTATACCCGGCCCATCACAACAAAACTCTACTATACCCGGCCCATCACAACACAGCTCTACTAGACCAGGCCCATCACAACACAGCTCTACTAGACCCAGCCCAGCCCATCACAACACAGCTCTACTAGACCAGGCCCATCACAACACATTTCTACTAGACCCCATCACAACACAGCTCTACTAGACCCCATCACAACACAACTCTACTAGACCCCATCACAACACAGCTCTACTAGACCCCATCACAACACAGCTCTACTAGACCCGGCCCATCACAACACAACTCTACTAGACCCGGCCCATCACAACACAGCTCTTCTAGACCAGGCCCATCACAACACAGCTCTGCTAGACCCAGCCCAGCCCATCACAACACAGCTCTACTAGACCCCATCACAACACAGCTCTACTAGACCCCATCACAACACAGCTCTACTAGACCCCATCACAACACAGCTCTACCAGACCAGGCCCATCACAACACAGCTCTACTAGACCCCATCACAACACAGCTCTACTAGACCCCATCACAACACAGCTCTACTAGACCCCATCACAACACAGCTCTACTAGACCAGGCCCATCACAACACAGCTCTACTAGACCCAGCCCAGCCCATCACAACACAGCTCTACTAGACCCCATCACAACACAGCTCTACTAGACCCGGCCCATCACAACACAGCTCTACTAGACCATCCCATCACAACACAGCTCTACTAGACCACACCCATCACAACACAGCTCTACTAGATCCCATCACAACACAGCTCTACTAGACCCCATCACAACACATCTCTACTAGACCCCATCACCACAACACAGCTCTACTAGACCCCATCACAACACAGCTCTACTAGACCCCATCACAACAAAGCTCTACTAGACCCCATCACAACACAGCTCTACTAGACCAGGCCCATCACAACACAGCTCTACTAGACCCGGCCCATCACAACACAGCTCTACTAGACCCCATCACAACACAGCTCTACTAGACCCGGCCCATCACAACACAGCTCTACTAGACCCCATCACAACACAGCTCTACTAGACCCCATCACAACACAGCTCTACTAGACCCCATCACAACACAGCTCTACTAGACCAGGCCCATCACAACACAGCTCTACTAGACCCCATCACAACACAACTCTACTAGACCCAGCCCATCACAACACAGCTCTACTAGACCCCATCACAACACAGCTCTACTAGACCCGGCCCATCACAACACAACTCTACTAGACCCGGCCCATCACAACACAGCTCTACTAGACCAGGCCCATCACAACACAGCTCTACTAGACCCAGCCCATCACAACACAGCTCTACTAGACCCCATCACAACACAGCTCTACTAGACCAGGCCCATCACAACACAGCTCTACTAGACCCCATCACAACACAGCTCTACTAGACCCCATCACAACAAAGCTCTACTAGACCCGGCCCATCACAACACAGCTCTACTAGACCCAGCCCATCACAACACAGCTCTACTAGACCCTGCCCATCACAACACAGCTCTACTAGACCCGGCCCATCACAACACAGCTCTACTAGACCCCATCACAACACAGCTCTACTAGACCCCATCACAACACAGCTCTACTAGACCCCATCACAACACAACTCTACTAGACCCAGCCCATCACAACACAGCTCTACTAGACCAGGCCCATCACAACACAACTCTACTAGACCCGGCCCTCACAACACAACTCTACTAGACCCCATCACAACACAGCTCTACTAGACCCCATCACAACACAGCTCTACTAGACCCCATCACAACACAGCTCTACCAGACCCGGCCCATCACAACACAGCTCTACCAGACCCAGCCCATCACAACACAGCTCTACTAGACCCCATCACAACACAGCTCTACTAGACCAGGCCCATCACAACACAGCTCTACTAGACCCAGACCAGCCCATCACAACACAGCTCTACTAGACCCGGCCCATCACAACACAGCTCTACTAGACCCCATCACAACACAGCTCTACTAGACCCCATCACAACACAGCTCTACTAGACCCCATCACAACACAGCTCTACTAGACCCCATCACAACACAGCTCTACTAGACCCCATCACAACACAGCTCTACTAGACCCCATCACAACACAGCTCTACTAGACCCCATCACAACACAGCTCTACTAGACCCCATCACAACACAGCTCTACTAGATCCAGCCCAGCCCATCACAACACAGCTCTACTAGACCCAGCCCAGCCCATCACAACACAGCTCTACTAGACCAGGCCCATCACAACACAGCTCTACTAGACCTGGCCCATCACAACACAACTCTACTAGACCTGGCCCATCACAACACAACTCTACTAGACCCAGCCCATCACAACACAACTCTACTAGACCCATCCCATCACAACACAGCTCTACTAGACCCGGCCCATCACAAAACAGCACTTCAAGACTCATCACAACACAGCACTACTAGACCAGGCCACCACAATCCCCCGACCCCAACCGAATTGAGATGGTTTGGGATGAGTCGGACAGCAGAGTGAAGGAAAAGCAGCCAACAAGTGATCAGCATATGTGGGAACTCCTTCAAGACTGTTGGAAAAGCATTCCAGGTGAAGCTAGTTGAGAGAATGCCAAGAGTGTGCAAAGCTGTCATCAAGGCAACGGGTGGCTATTTGAAGAATCTAAAATCTAAAATATATTTTGATTTGTTTAACACTTTTTTGGTTACTACATGATTCCATATGTGTTATTTCATAGTTTTGATGTCTTCAATATTATTCTACATTATAAGAAATATTAAAAATTAAGAAAAACCTATATATATATATATATATATATACAGTATGTGTATTATTAGATTTTTTTTTTTTTTTACTATTATATACTTTTTTTTTTTCAATGTACTTTACTCAAACCAGTGAATATCACTTATTATAAATGAGATAATTAACTATCAGCTATAGGAATATCCAGGGCCTGTACTCTTCACATTTTGGTTCTAATACAAGAAATCCAGAATTTCTTAAAAACATCAAGGGACAGGACATCATAATCCTACTGGAAACATGGTGTCGTGGAGACATTGATACTCAGTGTCCCTCAGGCTATAGAGACAGTTCACTACCATCAATCAAACATAAAAATGTTAAATGGGGCCGGGACTCTACATTGTAGAATAATAGTGAAGATATCAAAACTATGAAATAACACACATGGAATCATGTAGTAACCAAAAAAGTGTTTAAAAAATGAAAATATATTTTAGATTTTAGATTCTTCAAAGAAGCCACCCTTTGCCTTGATGACAGCTTTGCACACTCTTGGCATTCTCTCAACCAGCTTCATGAGGAATGCTTTTCCAACAGTCTTGAAGGAGTTCCCACATATGCTGAGCACTTGTTGGCTGCTTTTCCTTCACTCTGCCGTCCGACTCATCCCAAACCATCTCAATTGGGTTGAGGTCGGGTGATTGTAGAGGCCAGGTCATCTGATGCAGCACGCCATCACTCTCATCAATCTCTGTCGAGCCTTAGGCCTGTACATGCTTAATGGTAAAATCAGAGGGGACTCTTTAGGTCGGTTTACTTACTGCTCAGCTCTTGGGACAAGTGTAGTCGATTATGCCATCACTGACATCAACCCTTCCTCCATTAGTGGATTCACTGTCAGACCAGAGACACCATCGTCAGATCAGTCAGATCAACGTGTTTCTGAAGAAATTAACCGGCAATACTGATTCGAAATAACAGCCCAATAAACTATACAACCTGAACCAATTGTACAGACGGGCTCCAAACAGTGCAGAGAAATTCATTGAAACATTGAACTCAAATAAAATGATTAACTCTATATAGGTCTTCATTAACTCACAATACCAAAACAATAAAGAAGGTGTAAATTTGGCTACTAGAAACATCAATTGTATATCTTAAAAAGCAGCATCAAAATCAAATTTCAGAAAACCAAAGAAATGCAACATCAGAAACAAAAAACAAAATGGTTTGATAACGAATGTAAACAATTAGAAAACACCAAAGACAAATGTCAAATGAAAAACATTAGCAGCGAAACAACCCAGAACTACTCTATGAATGCTTTGAAACTCTGAAACAATATAGAAATACACTGAAATGCAAGAAATTGAATTATACCAGTAAGACACTTGATGAAATAAAAAACGCAATTGACCAAAATCAGTTCTGGGACATGTGGAACAATTTAAGCATGACAAAGCCACAATAATTAGCCATAGAAAATGAAGGAATTTGGAAAACTTATTTTTTGGTTTTACTTAATTGGTTGCCCCAGATCTTATTTAGGTGAATACATATCCACTTTTCCGTTATTTATTTTGTAGAATGTTTTGAAACAATTTACTTTTTTAATTTCACTTCACCAATTTTGACTATTTTGTGTATGTCCATTACATTAAATCCAAATAAAAATCAATTTAAATTACAGGTAGTAATGCAACAAAATAGGAAAAACGCCAAGGGGTATGAATACTTTTGTACTGTATATACACCTTACATATGCAAATCAATAAACACGTCCATTCCAAAAAATAGAAGGCAAAATCTTTCCTTGCTTTATTGACTTTAAAAAAGCATTCGATTATTTTTGGCATGAAGGTCTATTCTTCAAAATTCTCCAAATTGGACTTGGTGGTAAGGTGTGTGACTTAATACAATGGATTGTACACAGAAAACAAGTGTGCAATAAAAATCTAAAACCAAATAATATAATTATTTTCGCAATGTCGAGGTGTGAGACAAGGCTGCAGTTTGAGTCCAAATCTTTTCAACATTTATATCAATTAATTATCAGACATGTTGGACCATTCTGCAGCCCCAGGACTCACACTATTTGACACAGAGGTAAAATACCTGCTATATGCTGATGACTTGGTACTTCTATCACCAACCAAAGACGGTCTTCAACGGGACCTATCACGTTTCAGGAGAAGACCCAGATGCAGACAGTGTCAGAGTAACAAAAGTTTATTACAAAAACAGGGGGCAGGCAAATGACAGGTCAAGAGTAGGCAGAGGTCAGTAATCCAGATCAGAGTCCAAAAGGTACAGAACTGCAGGCAGTCTCAGGGGCATAATGGTCAAAACCGGGAAAGCTAGAAAGCAGGAACTTGAGAAAGACAGGCGCAAGGGGAAAACCGCTGGTAGGCTTGACGAAACAAAACAAACTGGCAACAGACAAACAGAGAACACAGGTATAAATACACAGGGGATAATGGGGAAGATGGGAGACACCTGGTGGGGGGTGGAGACAATCACAAAGACAGGTGAAACAGATCAGGGTGTGACAGAACCTTAACATTCTAGAGCAATATTTCCATAATTGGGCCCTGACAGTAAACTTCTCAAAAGCTAAAATAATTTTTTTCCAGAAAAAACCCAGATGTCAGAAAACACAAATATAAATTCACCTTGAACAACACCATAATTGAACACACAAAACATTACTCATACCTTGGTCTGACCGTATCTGCATTGGGAAACGTTAACATGGCAGTGAATGCACTCAAAGAAAAAGCCTGCAGACCATTGTATGCAATAAACATTAGAATGAGCATAATTGTGCATATTCCTACCAGTAGCTCTTTACGGAAGTGAGGTTTCCACTCAATAAACTTTAAAATGTGTGACGAACATCCAATTGAAGCCCTACATGCAGAATTCTGTCGGAAAATTCTACAAGTCTAAAGAAATACACCAACTAATGCATGTAGGGCAGAATTGGACCGCTTTCCAGTGGCAATGAAAATACAAAAAATATAATTACAATTTTGGCTACACCTAAATTCAAGTCCAAATTCAAGTCTGCAATTTAAAGCACTTCAAACCCAAGAGCTGAGCCCTGAAACGAGCCCTCTCAGTCAGCTGGTGTTGGACCTAACCAACCAATCAGACACCAGCACTGCTTCAAAATAAATAATTAAAAATAAACTAAATAATGAACCGATCAAAGGACTCATATTTACAATATTGGAAAAAACAAAACTAAATCCCAAAGCCGACGACATTGCTATCTGGCCCTAAACAGAGAATATGAATGATTATTTATAGGTAGAGACAGAGATGCACTTTCTCCTCTACTGTGAGAAATATTCCTCACCAACAGATTCATTATTCACAGAAAGTACTACAGTTATTCCAAATGTTAACTTATGATGGTAGTTCTAGTATTGTATACATTGTTGCTTTGGCAATATTGACACAATATTTTTCATGCCAATAAAGCAGCTTGAAATTGAGAGAGAGAGAGAGAGAAAGAGAGAGAGAGAGAGAGAGAAGAGCGAGAGAGGGAGAGAGAGAGAGAGAGAGAAGAGAGATTGCATAGTAGTGCAGTTCTGTTTTTGTCGTGTGTCTGTAAATAGCCTGTAAATACCCAGTTTTTTTGTATTTATCGTACATATTTCCCTATCAGACTTTTCATCCTTCTACAAAATATACTTTCCTGCAACCCGCCTCACTCAATGTGGAACGGATTCTATTATTGACTTACCTTTTATCTAGAATCTCCAGTTGAAACTAGCTAGCCAGCTAACTAGCTACTTGCTATTAGCCACAGTTAGCGGTATTTCACCCAGAACATTGGATTTTTTTCTGCGGGATTAATTTAATCACTGGACATTAATCAACCGGATCGCAACTAGCTAGCCGCAACCGAATGGATGTTGCTGTCTGGCTAATCAACCACTGCCCCCGATGCAAGCACCAGTTAGCCTCGAGCTAGCCTAGAGCCAGGCTCATATCTACCTCTAGGTCTACCGACGGGAGTACCGCTACTACTCCTTGCTATT